>VXCM01005520.1:0-33299 GCA_014773175.1 Lucifuga dentata
TTCCTCTTTCCTGGCTATGACCAACGTGTGGTTTATGTGTGCTGGAGCTGAGGCCTGTGTTTTTTTGGTTTTTTATCTTCATCTGACCAGACCAGACCAGAATAAAGTTGGAGGAAAAAAAAACTCAGCAACGTGAATCTTTCAAACACAACGCAGTGACACCGCTACAATAGCTTAATTTTTTTGTGCTATCACTGACCAAGCAAGCTAAAACTCCCCGTCTCAATATAATTATTAACAGTCTAATACCAAGAGATGTCAAATTCAGAATTTGTAGATGATAAAAAGTTGCTCACTAACAACATGATTAAAAATTTAAGGTTACAATGGCTATAAAAGAATTAAAAAGCACTGTTAATTTGATCTAGCAAGGTTTAAATATGGTGAAGAATTGTTTCCACAGTTTCCAAAGGTTTTCCTGGAGGTTTTACTGAACACAGTCAGCTACTTGGAAAGTAAACACTCTGGGGACATTAGAATTTAACCAGAAAACTAGGGAATTAATGTCTCATAAAGAGCTAATTATCATGGCTATAGCACCTGAGCAATGAAAATAATTTCACTCTTCAAAATCCACAGTGGTGAGGTCATGTCTGTGTTCGGGAACATCTTGTTAAAAAGCAAGTCATATTCTCTGAACATTATGTGCTCCTTGATTCTGAAATAGCACTACATCATGAGGAGGGAGGCGTGATTGCTCCCTGCTCTGTGGTGATAGCTCATTCCAGACAAGCTGATAACAAGATGACTCACGTTCTCAGTTAAGAAGCAGGTAAAAGTTTTTTTTGCGTGTGTGTGTGTGTTTTTCAGTTTGTGATTCACACAGCGTCTGTTGAACCTCTAAACATGTCTGCTATATGTTTCTATACTTAGCCTGGAGGAGACAAGTTGTCTAAAATAGCTCTGATTAATGAGTCCTGGTGGGTTATGCAGATGTAGTCTCGCATTGAGGGGATACAGAGCCCATCTTCTAACCCGTCTGGTTATTGTTAAAAAAAAAAAAAAAAAAAAAAAAGTCTGAAAATGAATCAGTTTAAAGCTTTCTGTCTAGCCTCACTCTGAAGCAGCATACCTCCAAAGTGAAAGATAAAACCACATCGGACTTGGACAGCGTGTTCTCGTCCTCCTGGCCCATGTCAATGATGGAGGTATTATGTCCCCGTTTCAGCTTCTGAAGTTTGAACTCCCCACCCTTGGACACCGGCATGCTCTCCAGATTAGCCATCAGCTGATTCACTGAAGACTTAAGCTCCTCAATGTACATGTTCTCCATCTCTTTGGAAACAAACTTGGGGAATTTACCAGCCTACAGACAGAACCAAATATGGAAAGACTAAGCATATGATCATATCAAACTGTATATTTTTTTAAAGACCTTATTTTGCTTGACATCGTTAATAACTAATTTCCGAAATTCTTATAATTAATATATTTTTTAAATGGTAGATTTTAGATTGATTTAATGGGGATGTGCAAAAGGAAATTTGTTATTGGCATAATTTCAGACAGTACTGCATAATCTCTCCCTCTGCGGGTGGAGAGATTACACTAGGAGCTCCATACTGGTGACATATTAACCATGTAACAAATCATACTAATAACAGCTGAGACCACAGTGTCTGACTCACCCTGGCAATCTGGTCAGCCATCTGAAGACGACCATCTAGCTCTCTTCTGATCTGTGCAGCCTGCTCATCCAGGTTGTCCAGCTATTTGTAAAAAAAAAAAAAGAGGCGTAGTGAGGCCACAATAATAACCTACCGATATTTCAATGCAGTTTAAGGATAAGAGACACCAACATCCCATGTCTTCATTTGTCATGACATGGAGATGTTAAACAAACATACACACACATTGCTATTGATATACAATTTTTTAATAGAGATTTGATCATTAGAATTGCATAAATTTAATATTACTATAAGATACTTATGGATAAATCTCCCTGTCTTTCACCCAATGAATGCTGGGAGACAGACTCCAGAAGGTGCAGTGATGGATGGATGGATGGATGGATGGAAAAAGAAAATTATTTTTAAGAATGTAGCATTGTTTGTGTGTATGGTGTGTTACAATAGGAAATGTAACTTTTTTTTTGGTTTGCATACAAACAGTTTTAATCTGAGTCACATTTGAATAGTGCATTTATATATTGTCATGAAGACATGCTGCTTCAACGAGACAAGAATCAAAATAGAAATCTTGCGTTTACTTGGCAAAAATATGTTTATACTTCAAAAATATAGTCACAAGACATACTTTTATTAGATAACATTTGAAATAAAGCCATAATTTTTAAAGATTGAAGCAAATGTGGCCAGGCAAGCCAAATGTGCTCATGCAGATTTGATGATGATGATGATGGCGGGTGTAACAGTGAATATAAAGGCTAATTTAAACTTTGTTCTGACTGGCTGCAATCATAGCAGTGTGTTATGGCAGCACACATGAATCAAAAGGAAAGAAACATGCTGCGATCACTGCAGTGACCAAAAGAGACAAATGGCCCACTACTATGTTTGGTGTGGTCTTTTTGTTACCGTCAATTAATTTGATGTTTTCTTTCCTTCTTGTTTTCATTTAATTACATCATTGTCTAACAACCTACTCCACATTTACTGAAACTGTTTTACTTATAAAGTAACAGTAAAAGTAAAGATAGCATCTGAAAATGCAGAAAATGCCTGAAATACTTCTACACTAAAAGAGTAAAGCTTTCTTGAATGAACCATTCCAAACGAATTTTGGACACAGTGACAAACCTTCCGGTAATGTCTTTTTTTCTTTTTTCTTTTCTTTTTTTTAAAACCGGCCGCATTTGATGATATCAGCACAGGGGAAAGGCGGCTGACATCTGGTAGCCTACTTTTTCCTTAGAGTAATGAAAAGCAGAAAAATTCATGGCTCTCTCTCATCAATAATGAATGAGAGGTTCATATTAGCTGACGAAAGGAAAAGGAACAGAGCGCTGATGTCTCTGTCTTGCTGTCTGCTTTTGTATGCTTCACTCCTTCGGTTATTCTCTCAACTAAAATGGTTCATTCTTGTCAAATGTGATGTGATTCACCAGTCAATCCTATCTACTCTGTGAGAATAGGAGCCTAATTGAGTCATATCTGCAGCATAGTGTACCTGGGGAGCTGCATGAGGGCTCAGAGGAAGCCTGAGGAATAACCATTCTAGGCAGCGGTGTTCTATGAGTTTTCAGTGAAAATAAATCAGCTTAGTCTCACCTGGGTAATGTTAGAGATATTGATGAGTTGGAAAATCCCAGAGTTGTGCACATACCTGTATGAAAATACCTGTATGATGCTGCAGTTTTTATTAAGCACATCAGTTTCCTGTTTATAGTACAAGGCTGGTGAAGTGAATCGTGAATCATTTAGTTAATAGAATTGTGTCAGATTGTAACATAAGCTTATTTGAAAAAGTGGAAACTGAATATATTAGAAGCAAAAGGGGCAACAGAAAATTAATTATCTTTGTTTTTCTGATAGCTACCAACAGCAGATTTTATCACATACTTTCTGCCAAAAAAAAAAAAAAAAAAAAAAATCATCTTTCTACTGAGCATCTCTTTTTGTGATACAGTGCTCTAAAATACTTTGGTCTCCTGCTCCTGGGATGTGTGCCAAGCTTGACCTCTCTGTGCCTTATGGTACTTCACCCACTCCTATTACATTAACAGGCTTTGTCTTTCAAGCTACACCATATTGATTCTCTGCTCCTTCCAGCAATCGTTTTTAAGAGAGAATGAGCTGAATTCACAGTGCAGCTGCTAACAGGAGGGGAGGAGCAAGAAAAGGTGCTATACTGCTCAGAGAGAAATCAAGAAGAAAATCGGGAAAATGAGTGATGACAACATAAAGAAGTAACAATAAGAAGGGTCGTTGTGGTCTGTAACATCATTTTAACTGTTGTTGCCTCTGTTTATTGTTGCTCTAGATGTTGTATTGTTCTCTGGATGTTATAGTTCTGGCTGGTAATTGATTCTCTTCCCTGATGTGCATATTATGAAATGATGCCAGACAGATGGCCTCTTAAACAGAGGACAGTAAGTGTGAACTGTTGAGTCTTGTGTGTTACCCATGCTGGCCACAGTTCCTGTTGAGTAGAGCACATAATCAGACTTTGCCACCAGCTGCACCAGAATGTCTGCATTTGCAGTGCAGTATGATCTGCCATGCTCTGACACTTATGGTGGGCAGCCTTGCAAGTAGGATTTTTAAAAAAATAGTCATTCTCAATGCCTAAAAAGTAGAATTATCCACAATAATAAATGTATTACTGATGCTGATTGGATTACTACTTGAGCTGTGCTTCTGCTGGCTTTCCTGTGCCATCTGTCAAAATGATCAGAGCTTTGGGAACTACTGGACTGCTGTGCCAGTGTGTTCTGACTTCTGCAAACCCAAAGCTGTCACTGCCATGTCAGGAAAACTAGCAGCTTAGCCTCTCATTTCCTGATGCTGTACTTTTACTCTCTCAATTGCATGCCCCCTTGCTCACTAAAGCCATATGTAAAGTCTAATTTTCGAGACTGCAAAATGCTCAGTAATATTGCAGCGCTGACTGCACTACAGGCCAGAAGTTTGAGACCACCCCTATAATTAAAAAAAAAAAAAAAAAAAAAATTATTAATACACTGTTTGTTTTACAATTTATTGCACAGAAAATGACAAAAATAAATAAAATAAATGTAACTAATTAGTTTTCAAGACCTTGGTTTCGTCAAAGTAACCCCCTCTGGCCAAGTCACAATTCTCAAACCCTTTTGCTTTTCTTTTGAATGGATGTAATTTTGGTATAATTTTGATGAATGTTTTGGATCGCTGTCATGTTGAAGAATGAAATTTTGATCAGTAATTCGTAAACCAGATGGAATTGCATGTCTTTGAAGAATGGAATGGTAATTCTCTTTCTTTATAATTCGTTTAACTTGGACCAAGTTTTAAGATCTCTCGTCCTCAAAACACCCCCACGGCATTACTGAACCATACTATTGCAGAGCAATAGCATGGATGGTTCTGGCCTGTAGTATAGTCAGCTCTGCAGCAAACTATTGAATAGAATGTTAAAACACATAAGCAAGGGAGTTGGAATACAACTGGAGTGCCACTGCACTAATACAGACTGGGCATGCTTTCATTAAAAATCATTTTTTAAGCCATAGTGGCTACATAATGTGCTCTTGTTGACAAATTCTTATTGAAAAATAATTAGTTACATTTATTTTATATATGTTTGCCATTTCTTGTGTAATAAATTGTAAAACAAACAGTGTATTGATGATTTATTTATTTATTTATTTAGTATTATTATTATTATTATTAAATCTGGGGCTGGCATCAAACTTCTGGCCTGTAAATCTGTTGCGTACAGATTTACAGCAGTCTGCCTGCAGTCCATTGTGTATAGACTGCAGCTCATCTACAACATGACTAACATGAGAGCCTGATTGAAGCATATCATGGGAAGGGGGTTTGGGCGAATTTCTCTAATTACGCCACCTCACCCTTGATAGTAGTAAAATGCCAAGCTGGTTCAGACTGCAAGGGGAAATTGAGCTGAAGAGTTTCTGTGAACTAATAGCCGCCCCCATACTGAGCCCGTCAACACCCCAATCTTCTCAGGCCCACTAAAAGGTCACTGTTGTCTATGGCCCACAGGCATGATGGGGTAGACAGCCACTCTCACTTAACAGGTAAGCTTCTCTCTGTTACTGGAACTGACAGCACCACTAAAGCTAAATAAAGGTGACATAGCCTCAATGTTAGCAAACTGACAGCAGGTTAAAGGCGACTGAACAGAAGCAGGTGAGCAGTTAACAGCACAGCTGATGACAAATTCCCAGGTGGACTGGACATTAACAGGAGACAGCACAAACCAAATGAGGCAGGCAAGGCTAGATTAGAGCTGGATGCTGGAGAATTGAAGCAGCTGGTCTATATATCTGTATGTACTGTTGTGCTGTATGTATGTATATGTGTAGTTGCTTTATATATATATATGTCAGTGTTAGAAAGTGTGAGAAAACACTTCTCTTGTGTTAATGTAGCGATATATAAAGCATGCTAAGTAGATCATGTGCTCATTTATGAGGGCTGAAAAGCTATGGTATCTCTATCAAGGACAAACATGCCCTTATGTATTTCAAAACACTGAAATAATAAACATTATCTACATGCCATTGCAGTCAAGCTTCGTCCTGCATTTCAGCACCAAAGCTTTTTTTCAGCTTGAAAGGTGGCTGAGCAGGCATAACAAAAGCTTTCATCCTCTCCCAATCCAGTGTGCAGTGAGGAGGCTCCATTACATAATTATATCAGCTACAGGCTAAACCAGGAAGAGCTCAGGCCTCATTTCCTAACTAACAGTTGCTGACAAGACAAATTAAAGAGGAAACCAAGGCCAGCCTCCTTTAAGCCTCTAAGAAAGGAAACTGAGGTCAGTATGGTCTGTCAGTACGGGGACCCACAGGCCATGATTTACGGCTCAGTAGAGGGGAAGACTAATTTTGATGTGCTTGTGTCTTACTTTGACTCCCAGGCATCAGCACTGTAATTAGTCACTTGAGACTGGGGGGTGTAACTTTAGGTAGTGAGAATCCATTTGTATCCACCTGAGCATGAGAACTATGGGGATTTTTAGCAATAGCAATAGCAGTGTTTAGCAATATTACCACCACTCCCCTAAAACAAATAGTCAGGTACTTTTGCTATTGAATTAATTGTAAGCTTTAGTCTACAAAACTGCTATAAACATATTGAGAAACACAAGACATGGTTATAATGATTTTTGTTAAACCCATCAGAATAATTATATTTTAAATAAATTTAATTAAAGGAAAACCAAATATGGTTTGAGTGTTTTATTATTAATAAAAGGACACAAATTATCAAATATATTTCAAAACATGCCATACAAAATTGAAAGGGTTACTTTTAACATGCAATTATGTAATTATGTAGTAATAAGTATTTAACATGTAATTATGCAGGTCAAATTTAGCTTTAATTGCTCACAGAGCACAATAGTGTAGAAACTGGGTTCATAATAAAGCAAAGGTACTGCCTGTTAACCATTTACACTGTTCAGAAGATGTGCTTTGTGCAAATGTGTGTACATTGAATTGCTTTAAATATATTGGTTGTCTATGTTTAATCTCTGCACAGGCAGCAGCATATTAACTCTCTGTGTGTTTGCAGTCATGTGACTGATTTCTGCCCATTATGGCTGATTGTGTTTACAATAAATAAACTCCAGGTGGTATATGAGTGTCTATTGGCAAGCTAATTCAAACCACCTCTGATAGCGTATTTATGTTCCTCTCTTTAAAGGAATTAGAAACACTAACTTAATAATACCTGATGGATGTATATAAAATGTAATTTAGAGACTTTGGGGTGCACTAAACTACCATAAAACCTGCATACCTAAGTACTATAACGTGAGGCCGATCTTTGATATTAAGTGTGTGAGGTGCTATCTCCCCAAAACAGGCCTAATAAAATACAGAAGCGGTCAAAGATCACAAAATAACTTATACAACTACAGAGTATATATCAATTTTTAAAAGTTGTAGTTTTTTGTTTTTTGTTTTTTTTTTTGTTTTTTTTTTTGTTTTGTTTTGTTTTTTTAAATTGCAGTCATTATTGCAATAATTGAAATCAAACAAGAGGAGGAGGAGCCCCTTCAATGCCCCGCACTGGACATATTCATCATGATGGAAGGTGCAAAAAGCAAAAGTCCTTTTTGTCAGTGAAGACAAATATAAATTTTCCTTTATCATATAGAATAATTCAAATTATATTTATAGTTTGGTTTTGTAAAAGGTGGAAAAAGAAACTATGCCCATCATCATGCCCTTATTATGCATTCTAGACAAAGATAGCAAAATACTTAATGGCATATTGTCATGATAATATTTCTATGAACTGCCATATGTCAGCTTATGTTGAGTAACAACATATAGTACCAGCTTAATAAACAAGATATGCTGCATGGCAATGATTATTATATTAGATTTTGAAAAAGAAATTACAACAAGCCTTGTAAGGCTTCTATATTGTCCCACTGCCAAGTTCAGAAGTTTTTTTTTTTTTTTTTNTTTTTTTTTTTTTTTTATGTTAGAAACTGGATAGAAAATACAAATATTAGACTCAAAGGTCTATTAATTTAATTAACCAGCAATAGTTTTCAGTGTTGCTTTGTAATGTGGGAAAACACCAGACACATTTTGTTTCATGCAGTTTTTTGGTGTGGTTGGTGGTGCCGCAGCTAAAGAAATGCAAACCACTACTGAATTTAACAGTTTGGCTACAGTGGGATAATCAGTGTTTTAGTTATTTCCAGGAGCTGAGACAGAAATAGACAACACTTCCTTTCAGCTTTTTGAATGCAACTGTAAAAATGTAAATCCCCAGCAATAGCAGCTAAGAAAATGAGGATCTTTAAATCCCAGTCAATCCATGAAAACCAGCTACATCAAATCCCAACAACCCTAAGCCTGGATTGCCTTTCCATTTTAGTGAGGATATATCATTTAGTAAAGGGCGATGTATGGCTTTGGCTGCTAATTAAGGAGATGCTAAGAGTTAGTTCAGTCTTAACTAAAAGAGGGACACAGAAACAAATAGAAAAGCAGTTGCAAAAAAAAAAAAAAAAAAANAAAAAAAAAAAAAAAAATAGAAACTTTACCCACTTTCAAACTTTAATATGCCTATGTGTTTGTTACCGCTATGAATTTTCCATTGAACTGTAACTTTTTATACCTGATTGTCCAGAACTATAATGCAGTTGTATGTGTGCGCACAGACACACAAACACACACACACACACGCACGCATGCACGCATGCACACACACACACACACACATACACACACACAGTTCGACTCTTCTTTAGTAGCTCTGTATTAGTCAGAATGGGATCTGTTCAGGGAAATGGCATTATGTTCAGCATGCAGATTTCCTGCCATATACTAACAGCTTTGCTGGCAGCCTATAAAAAAAGATAAAAGAAAAAATAACTAGGTTAAGCATCTTCAAAGGCTCGTGAGGAAATAGTACGTGCACTACATTTGGAGGCTTTGGCGTTGTATTACACCACAGCATTACAAGGATAACTAATGAACATTCTGAAAATCAGAACCTTCATTGATCTAAGCCAACCAAGTATTAGCAACAATACTGATGACCTAATTTGTTTAACAGCATTTTAGAACCTCATGGCATTGGCTTTGATTCATAATTTAGGAACTTCAAAAAGAAGAATGACACGTTATCCATTGAATTTGCATTATTTAATAATTCATTGGCTTCCATGAAGTATGTCCATTAGACCTATAGAAATGAAAAGGTATGTTTCTTTATGTGTTAAATGATGAGTAAATGTAAATGTGTCTGAGCCTGCTCCAAATGCTGCCATGATACGACTTTTAATCAAGCTCCTGAAGAAAGAATACATTAGTGCTGCTTTCAGTATTCCCATAGAGAGCAGTAAAGCAGTACAGATGGCAAGCGAAGGAGAGTTATGTTTGACACGAGTCCCCCAGTGTCTACCTGCAGTCACTACATAGATCCCTTTAAAAGGAGGCATTGTTGGCATTATATCAGCATCTTCAGAAGAAATATCTATCTATCTATTTTATGCTGTGTTACTTCAATGCAGTCGACTACCATAAATTAACAATGATACATACCATCAGTGCTGAAAAATAATAATAGATATACAGCTCATCATAAACTACATAAATTCTAACTTATTTTGGCTGATGATAAGTCAAACTTCTTGTCTTATTTTGCATATTTTGATTATTAATGTGGAAACTTCATATCTATTATGCTTAGTATGGTTGTCAAAGTTTTTCTGAAAAGGCAGTCCAAAGAACTAGTGTGAGTCTAGGGGTGAATGAGATGCTTGTTACAAAGGCCGGGAAGGAAACGTGGTCTGCAGGTGAGATAGATTTGGTGTAAAATGGTCCAGGCAAACATAAAAATAATGTGAGGGAGGCACCTAATACAACATGCAAAATGGAGTGTATGATGGAAGTCATGATGGTGTGTACTGAGCCTTCAAAGACTTCAGAAGGATTCTCATTTGTGAAAACAAACTTGTGATGATGACCTTGTCAACAAAAATGTTTACACAAACAATACTGGATCTGTACTTAGGTATTTAAGATGAGTGTGAAAAGGTTCCGGGACACATCATCTTACCTGACAGGCCTGATAAAGCAGCTGGTGCTCAAACTTTTTAATGCCCAGGATATTTTGAAACATCTCGTATAGCTGGTCCTTGCTGAGGATAAGCTCAGAGGCTGCACTAGCAGTCATGCGTTGCTGTGCCTTTCGTGGATCCTCGTCACCACGGTAGATGGTGTCAAATTTGGCCATCCAGGAGCTCAGCACTGTCTCCTTGCTCAGACCGTCAATCTCTGGAAGGCTGCGCACACGCTTCTCAATGTGCCTCTTGAACACATCCCTGAAATCAGTGGCTGAGAAGCCACCGCTCTGGACCATCTTAGCCACACGGTCGCTTTTGAGGAACACCTAGATTGTGAGAGACCAAGATCAGTAATTTCACTGACTGTGTGCAGTAATTGTAGTTTAAAAAAAAAAAAAAAAAAAAATTAAAGAAAGAAAGAAAATTAAAAGGCTGCAGGAATTGTGAAAATGGTTTTCTCACATTTTATCACTCAGACAGACAATGCCTGTCTTAGGACTTTTCCTATGAGCAGTTAGTAAAACCTAATACATGCTTCATATGTGTGACAGGTGAATCTTTATCTCCATTCAAAGCATTTTTGAGGAGACACAAATGGTTGTATCTTATTCCCAAGGGGCCATTTTTCTAGAAACAGCTACATTTTCAGCCCTATTACTAATATAAAGAATGTATTTTAAAATTTACTTGTAAAAAAAACAGTCTGAAATTTTACTGTCAGTACATTTCTCTACATGTTAATACCTTAATTATACTCTAAATATATTACTTATGTTCAGAAAATGACAAAATCCTATTAATTACATCCATGCACCACATTTTTGCATTAATCCAAGTCAGGCAAGGAGTATAGTGTGCATGTAAACATACTGACTGTAATAAAGCCCTATTCCAAAAATAAAGCCAAATTCATCAGCTAAAACTACCAATCAAAACTAATAAAAATTCATTTTAAAAAGGCCTATACAAGAAATGAGAAGAGTTTTTGTGTTTGTGATGATTACAGTCACTGGCTATAGCCTTAACATATTACAATTAAAGCAGAAAAAGAAAAAAACATGAGAGGGTTGAGACAAATGAAAAGCTCCAACTACAACATGGGGCCACTCTATTTCCCCCTAACAACAGACTAATATGAACAGAAACAACATTACAGCGTCACAGCACCCAGCAAAGTCACCATCAGAGCTGACTGCTTTGTCATTCTGACAATCACATTTTGTACTTAGCATTTATTAGACTGCAGACCAGCATCCACTGTCTTGAAACATTACACTACTACA
Source organism: Lucifuga dentata (assembly GCA_014773175.1). Lineage (NCBI taxonomy): Eukaryota > Metazoa > Chordata > Actinopteri > Ophidiiformes > Bythitidae > Lucifuga > Lucifuga dentata. The sequence continues at coordinate 11,511 of VXCM01005520.1, forward strand.
TTACTCTTGTCAAGGTTTGCAGGCAGAAATGAATATGACATTCAAGTCAATCATTGTGTTTTTGCCTCTGTGACTCCGTTTTGCTGAGGACAGTACAAAAAGCTTCCTGTGATCATCCGTAATGTAGTTAATAATAGTGACCGTGGCTGTTTCAATAAAGATGCCACTTTGTTTGAATGGAGAAAATAAGCAAGTTTTCCAGATTTTGCTTTACAATTCCAATAGCTTTCATAAGCCTCACAATCTGAAATTGCTGTCGACTTCACTTTAATGTCACAAAATTTNAAAAAAAAAAAAAAAACAAGCCTTTAGCTGAGACACACCAAATTGTCAAAATGTGGATTAATTGATACATCCAACCATATACTTCAGTTTTTTGTAATTTCTTTGCTTTGTATTCTTCATCATAGATTTGGCCTTAATATGTAACTATCTGTCATCCTACAGCACTCCTTGCATAGTAAAAATGACTTATTCAACTGTGGATTGAAGAGTGGGACTGGAGAGATGGCTGTGTGAACCACATGCTCTGACTCATAATCCTCACAGTGAACAGCTTCAACCACCAATTTATCATTCAGAAGTCTGAATAGCATTTTGACATGACGCAAGAATACTGTTATTGGCCCTTTATGACTTTTCTTATGAAGTTACTTCATAAAATGAATGTTAATTAGCCCTGGATTAAAACTTTTACAAACATCATCTAGTAGATAATATACACTACCAAAATACATCATATATAACATTATATACACATATTTATAAATGAGAGACACTTATATAATCAGTAGAAATGCATATATGTATATATATATTAACATGACATGCACAGTGATAGCAAGTGTATTCATTGACTAATTTGAAAGCACTCCATTGTGTGCTTGGATAGCAAAATGGCTCTGATTTTCTGACTGTGATTATGTGGGAGCAGTTATGGGATTTGGTACCTCGTAGTAGCTCTGCACAGCGTTGATGAATGCCTCATCAGCCACAATCTGTGTGTCTCCATTGAGGAAAGCCTGGAAGCGATCCTTGGTCTGCTGAAGCTGCTGCTTTATTATCTGTGAAAGCAAGGTCAGACAGAGGACGCCTCACCATTATAACCACAACAGGAAAGTCTGTCCAAGAAAAGATTGATAAAAAACAAAACAAACAAAAAAAAAAAAAAAAAAANAAAAAAAAAAAAAAAAAACAGTAATATCCATTCTCAAGTCACTTCTTCTTGTGATAGCAGCATTGCAACATGGGCGGAGCAGAGAAGGTCAATTGTTATTTTCCCCACCAGTATCCTCCAGTTCCACCTGGAGGATTCTCAAGGGATTCCAGGCAAGCTGGGAGATGCAATCCATCCAGCAAGTCCAAGATCTACCCTTGGGTCTCCTCCCAGCCAGCTGTGGCTAGAACACATCTAAAGGAACAGCCAGGAGGCATTTCTACTATGGCGATCCCAACCATCTCAATGCACAGACTAGCAGTGACTCAGTACCAACATGCCATCCCTTACTGTACTCTACAGTAAAGAGGGAGATCAGCCACCGAGCCTGAAAGAGTCTGGATCAAGGAGTCTTTGGATAAATTTCACACACACAGTAACTGACTCTGTCACTAACAGCCAATAGAGCGACAATATCCTTGTGACAACGCTTTCATTCTGTCATTCTAGCTGTTGTGTATATCGGACATGGCCAAGAACCTAATGGTTGTGAACATTCAGGCACACATTACACGTGACAGACTTTGGTGTAGGAGTGAGATGGAAAAGTACTGCATATCTTGTGCCTGTGAGGCAATCTCATCACCATCTGTGTCCATCGTATCAACCCCCTTTTACATCATAATGTACAAGAATCGTGGAATAATCATGTAACATATATTACTCTTATGTAAGTGAAAGTAAAACTGCAAGAGTTCTATCCAACAGCTCAAAAAAAGATGACTCTTTTCCAGGCAATTCATGATGTTCGGCTCATGTTGTTATACAGTGAAGTGCGGTATAACACATATGTCCAAATATAAAAGATCCATCATACAGCATCATAGCAGGAACATGAGAGATCAATAGGTAGCTTTCTGCTTCAGATTTCATGTTAAATCGTCTCAGCTGAAAAAGACAGACGTTAGATAAAAGATAGGGTTGATCATCCCTGCTATATTTTAATAGACTGTGATGTTCAAGGAACATCCAGAGGCAAAAAATGTTCATACTAATATCAGTATGCAAATCAGCCTGTTCTGTGGGGACAGTGAAGTCCACGTGCTCATACTTGGTTGCTTGTCCAAATCTGAGCAACAGTCTGTCTAATGTAAAGAGGATAAATATAACAGATTAGCACAATATCTCTGTTTAATATTGTTTCATTTCATAATCTATAAACTGGTGCCAACTAATACACTAGGTTCATTATAATGCATAATTTCTGAGTCTTTCTTTTATTTAAATGTACTCATGAGAACAGGTTTCTTCATTAAAGTCTGAAATCATATTGTCTAATTAGTAGACAGTTTTACTTAAAAGGAATAAATGAAAAAAAAACAACCTGAGGGTATACATGATCAGGAAGAAACGTATGTGCATACATTTCCTCCCATACAGGGACGTGCTACCATCAATGTAGCATGAAGGACTGAGAAACCAAGACATGAAAAGCAGTATAAATAATGTGTAGCATATTGATGTATGGATAACATAGACTGAAGGGCTTCTAGGATTTTAAGCTGAATCAAACTGACCAGATAATTTCTTTGAATGCAACTGATCATTGATATATACGAACCACTTTACTATGTGGACTAAGTCTGTCAGCCATGTTATAGCATACAACAAATATGAGCTAAGATCATTATAGTTGTACTGTATTTCTGTGACCATTAACCTTATCTGTTAACTCTGTCTTCTTCTGCTTTCCAGAAACAACTAAAGAAGAATCCCAATCATATTACAGCAACATTTAAGAGATGGTTTATCCAGTCATCCAAACACCGGCAAAATACACTTCAAGACTTTACCATAAAGGTCAAAGCTAATAATACTCGCTTATGCTGACGTCTTCGCTTGGCCGATCAGACTTTATGTGACACCAGAGTAAGCTGTAAGCTCTCTCTCTCTCTCTCTCTCTCTCTCNGTGTGTGTGTGTGTGTGTGTGTGTGTGTGTGTGTGAGTTTGAAAAGCTGACACTGGCAGTAAATCTGAAGTACACCAGACAAATTGGGTCCAATTCTTCACCAATGAACAGTTCACCTGCATCATCTCTTTTCCAACTCTCCCCACTGTGCGCTCCTCATTTCACATCCATCCAGATAGGAAAACTGTGCTGATTAGTCACCAAATGGGTGGATTAGAGAAAAAAATGCCTCCACTTTCATGAAGTATTGCCAGACTCCCAAGAAACACTTTTCTGCTTTTCTCTTATTGATTTTCTCTGGCTCTTATCAAGATTGCAAGTGTAACACAGTGATTCATTGGCATGCTATGAAGCAGCGCTGACATTAATCACCAGTCGCTTATCAACAGAGGATGGAGGCTCATTGCACAGCCTTGATGTACAATAACTTCATTATACTTAAAAATTACAATCGATTTTATAGTTCCACTGTGTAGGTGTTGCAGTATTTAAGTAGCAGTGGGTTGATGGGAAACATGGAAATATTTCAGAATATGTGTATCTAGGATTTCAAAAATGTTCATTTTATACATTTCTCTGGTTCAGCTTCTCTAACATTTGGTAATTTTTTTTATCATCTGCTAAGCAAAGGGAATGACAATGAAGTCTGTTAGCTTCAAATTGGGAGAAATATTAAAATACATTTGTCTTTTGAGCCACTAATGCAGGTTCAGAGTATTTAGTCCTATTAAGGCACATGTGATAACGCTTTCTAAAGCCTACAAATGGTAAGCTGTCTTTTATGGTTCTTGAAGTAACCAAAAAAAATAAAAAATAGATGTTTATATGTATTGCCCTTTTTGTATCAGTGAAATGCAGGAAACATTTGGATTAATTTGCAATGAAACAAGTCGTACAAGTTTCACAATATTTGTGACATTGCAGTGACTGTCACATGCATCCTATGAGAAGAGACTATTGAGGTGGTTTGTTATTACTATATGTCTATGGCCTTTAATACTGTACTACAAGGTCAAAAACTTATCTATATAATGTATGACATGTCAAGATATGGGTGTACACGTCAGAAAGTCCTATTATGAAATTATGACATTAAAAACAAAAAACAAGGGCAATAAATATGGTACAGGATGATATTAATGTATTCTTACAGAAATTTAAATTATATAATGTGTATAGTATAAACTACAGTGCTACAAGGATAAAAATTATTGCAGGCTCTGTAAATTGCATGTAAACCATGTATATAAATATTGTACATTATTTACTGTGTAACATTGGATATCTGGGATTATATGATGCATTATTTCTTCATCTGCTGGTCTTTAGGCAGCAGCTCTCTCTCTCTCTCTCTCCATTGAAGGTGAGTTTGGAGGACATGTCAGATTTACACCTTAAAATGTGATTTAAGAGTTTTCGAGGAGCAGCTCCTCCATGTGTGTATTTCTGTCTTCCTATGAAGCATTGTGTGAAATTTATTGTATATTTATCAACATACTGTACATACAACACGACACACATAACTACTATCACAGCAGGTTGCATAATGCCAGCAATTCAGAATGATTTTTCCCCAAGTCTGTTCTCATATTTATCATCTGATCTCTTTGAAATAGAATGTGAAATATAGAACATATAATGTCCCAGCAGTGCTGAGTGCAGTAATTAGCTGATTGAATATGGAGTTTGTGCCTCTCTGTGCAATAAAGCCTCGACCACGCTGACGCACAGACTCCCTCTACAAGTTACATAACATCGACAAGAGGTGCTAAATTAAGGTGTTTTCCTAAATTAAATGGATTTTTAAGAGAAGTTTTGAGTTTTCAGTGGAGATAAACTTGCAAGTAATTAATGATAAATTGACTAAGAAAACTGGAATCAATCATTTCACAGCACAGCTTGGACTTGACAAAGTTGAATTACAGCCTTCTGTGAGTTTATCTAAGGATGATTTATGTCAGCAAAACAGGTTTTCATCTTGTGAATAAACAGGAGGTATGAGGTCAAGCGTACAAAAAAAATGAAAGGATAACATGCAAGCTAAATGTTCTGAGTGTGTGTGACTGGGTTTGCTGTTGGGTTTCAGTAAACATATCAGTGGATCCTCTCACCAGACAAAGCACATTTCAGTCATAATGAGCATGACACCACCAGCTCACATCTGTGTAAACAGCAAATACTCGTATGAAAACAAATGCTGCATAACAGCTGCACAAAATATACCAGGAACAGGCTTAAGCAAACACGACGCACAGCTCCACATACCCACTGTGCTCTTAAAAACTACAATTACACAAAGACAGATGCACCAGCTTTTATCCCCAACCAGATGCACTGCTGTAGATTTGTTCTAAGATGCACAAACACAGGCATGTGTGAGTAAATAGCCGTGTGCTTGGGTCAGTAAACAGCCAGGTGTGTGTGTTCTGTCTGCAGAACACACACCACAGCAAACAGCTCAGGCTCTGTAGAACTGTCTGCCATCATATTCAAGAGTGTGTGTGATGCTGTGTGCAGGAGAACAGTGTGTTCATAACCAGTCGAGCCCTTCAGTCCCCAACCATCACACCATCGACTCCCTGATAGCAGCCATGCAGCCGCTCCCTCATCACGCTCACTCATTTACTGAGCACTAAACTGCTCTTAGTCAACAATAGCATGACTGCCACAGACATGTTCACGTTCATCTCACTGCAAGGATCAAATCAAGGGATAATCTGCATCAATTTTGTGCAAACCAAATGAATCCCTGCTAATGTACATACCAGATTGCCTTAATATAAAATGTGGTTCAAATCCTGACACTCTACTTTTGAAAGTTCATTCACGCAAGATGAGATAAAATTAAATAGAATGAAACACTTTGAAGTTTATGACTTAGCATTATTTTGATATTAACAAGGCTCAACCGTATTTTATAATGTTCAAAGTATATAACAGGAAACATTCCATGTTACTGTAGAAAAAAGGCCGTTTTTCTTTTTTTTTTTTTTNTTTTTTTTTTTTTGTTTTGTTTTGTTTTTTTTAAGCTCTGAGTCAAATTGCACTGGAACATTAAATCTAAGATCTGAAAAAGTTCTATTCAGAAGTGTTATCTTATTATCTGTTGTGTTCAACTGAAGGAAACAATTCAGAAAAATGTACCTCTCATGATGAAAAATGATAATTATTAATTTAGTACCTACTGCAGTACTAGTACAGTGCCAAAATGTGCTGATCCTTTGTAAGAAAGTAAAACACATATCATACATTTCCTGCCATTCAACAATCACATATCACCTCCTTTTCCCTCAGTCTTTGCAGAAGTCAGGTGCTTCTTCTCCCCTCCCCTTTAAAAGGTGAACTGTTGGACTTGTTTGTTGTTCTGTTGAGTTTAATTGTAGATTGCATCATGCGTATTCATCAAAAGGAACTGGTTCAGGATGTGGTGAAGATAGATCACATGGATGGCATGAATCACTTTCTGAAAAACATTCATTACTTACTAGAGTGTTCAGCAACAGGTTTGAAGATTATGGAAGAAAACATTACACAGACTGATTGCTATTGGCTATAAATGGAAACTAAATTATTCAAAGTAGAGAAATAAGCTCCATGTTTTCATAAAAGTTTTACAGTGTGGGCAATATTCAAGCACTGGTTTCTGAATTTCCTAGGGATAAAAGGGACAGCTATGGCAGATGAATAAAATATCTATTTACATCACCTCCACCTTTCACCTGATTATTGAGCATGAGGATTATTTTTATCTTATTGGTGAATGATAGTAATGATATGTCTACAGAAAGAGCCTACTAAATTCAACCTGCATACAAGTTACAATACTTTTTTTTCCTACCTTCCAGACTGGTTTCATTTCATTCAAGTATGCTATAAAAATAAACTTGTAAAGACTTGAAACATGCTTGAAATAAGCAATTCATCACAGCAAACACATCTATTTTTTTTTTTTTTTTTTTNTTTTTTTTTTTTTTTTTGCCAAAGAAACAAGTGATCTGAAGATGTTTCCTGGTCTTAACATTCTCCATCAAGGAATATAATCCAAGAAATTAAAAACCATGTCTTCTATAACCATATATTAAGTGTTAGCAGGAGAACACTGAATTTTAAGGTGGGCGTATATCTGAACATTTTATTTTGAAAGATTAGGAGATTGGGCAAAATTACACAAAAAATAAATACGGTTTTATATTTTGGAAAATGGTTGACACTAATGTAACGTGTATGCCAATATTATTTATTGGACTCAAACATACAAACCATCAGTATGATCCTTTAAAAAACACAGAGGTTCAAAGTGAATATAAATACAATAACAAATATGTAATCTATTCAATGCTGCAGAGGCATGGGGGAGGCTCCTCTAACCAACCACTAGTCTAATTGCAATTGAAAAAAAAAACTACTTAATATACATTTTTAGTGGCAAATTAGGTCATAAATATCCTGTAATTATGGGGGGAAATGTTTATTATGTAAAATAATAATGAGTTTATAAGCCTGAGTCCTGAGATGTTGCATTATGTTTGCTTACACCGTTTTCTTTTATTAATAGTGAAATGGCCTGTACTCACCAGTTTTGACTAAACTGTAGACCTGCAACACAGGCGTCTAACAGAAATAACCTATCTTTTAATTAATTGAATCCACATACATACTATGTAGGCCATTTATATGCCATGTATAAGGTTACAATTACAAATTTTATACAAGAAATGTAAAATGCAGTCCACCATTGATGCATTCAGGCCAACGTTCACGTTAAAGTTCACCAGCTAACGTTGTCACTCATTAATCAAAAATGCCAGCAGACAAGCAAACAGGTTGCCTGTCGTGGTTCTCACCAAATGACCAACATCCATTAACACACAGCCATTTCTAGCTAATTAGCAACGATAAAATGACTGTAGTACACTTTCTGTACAACATGAAATAAATGACAAAGTTAACATGTGACTACGAGCAACTACCTAACTAAAGACCAAGCTACGTTTTCCAGTCCAGTGACTCAACTTCAATCTTCTAGACCTTTTTCAGGATTTGACAGACTAAAAAAAGCGTATGGTGAATATTGGACTTATATTGAGTCGGTGGACACGGTATGTGTACTTATGAGTCTCCTGAATTGTGTATTGTTACAAAAGGTAATTGTTTGCTAACATTAGGGAGTCATTCCTATGTTCCCAGGGTCCAATGTTCTGTTCTCCAGCTCTATATGCCACAATAGAGCACATAATGGGTTAGGGTTAGGGTTAGGGTTATTCTGTTAACAAACATACCCTTAATGTGTGTTAACATACCCTTAATATGTACTAACAGAATACTGAACTGGGGAACATAGGACCCTGGGAACATAGATACGTTCCCAGCATTAGCCAGCAACTTGATTAAGAAACTGTCCATGCTCAGAGTTACAGTGCGTCTATTCTGGAGGTTTTTCTAGCAGTCATATCGCTTATTGCAGTTTTAATTCATGTTTTAAGATCTGTTTCCCTAGTTTTTCTATAGAAACTAATGCAAGTGAATCAGCAAAGTAGTTGAAGTCAGTGGCAATACACAAAATAACACAAAATAAATCATTTCCTCACTGTGTCGCTGATTTATCTTCAAGATGGAGACATTTAATGTAAACTGAAAAATCGTAATTTTAGCTCCTTTGGTTTCCACTTGCACTGCCAACTAAGCTGCTAAATGCATGTTAACAAAATACTAATGATCAATTTATATATATATTACAGTCAAAACCATACTTTCTTTTGGGTATGAGTATACCTTACAGTATATAGCAATAAACTGAAATGTCTGCCTTCATGTCCAATGACAGCATCCTGTTAGGACACATCGGTTTTGCTGTAATTAAAAATTGACAAATTGAAAGTACAGAGTACCATGCTACCAAGCAAGATGGCAGCCTAAGTATGGCTGTGTTATAAAACAGGGCAGCTGGAAGAAAGGCACATACTATGTTTGTGAGAGCTTTCAGGTCAGATCAGAGTAAGACATGTTCTGCCCTCATACAGCATGAGGAATATGTATGTGGTATATACATGATGCCACACTGCAATGTAAAGGCCTGTACTGTACATTCTGTGGTGCATCATTTGTCTTTCTGTAGCTATTTTTGAGTACACTATTATCCTGTGTATCAAATATCATGTCACTGATTATATAAATGTACTTGGCAAAAACAGTAAATTTGATCCTGGTTGTAATAACTTCCTCAAAGCTTTCCAACCTTTGAGAGAAGATGTTATTGTTCTAACCAATAAGACGTTAGCTTCTCCTCTTGTTTATACGCAGACAGAAGATGTTTCATTTGTCAAGCTGTGTTATGTTTCACATGGCTTTAGAGATTCATAAGGGAGTAATTTGCTTGTACTCTTCTGTAAAAATCAATTACCTTTTTTGATCTGACACATCCATGTCATTGATGGGTACCTTTATCCTTGATACTAGTGCTTCATATTAAAACTGAACAAAATGTGTTAAAACATGATAAAAGGACAGACTAATCTTTCACAGGCTGATTGAGATGTTTTATTGTTCATTCAAAGCTTGTCTTTGACACTGACTGGAAAGCATCTTTGATTGTTGAATTATGTCTTCTTAAGCAGAACACACATTTAAAGCCGTTACATAATAATGCAAATCATGTCAGTGTCATACATGAGCTGTTATTCATTTATTATGCCTCTGTTATGTCTATATTGCTATGTGTTTCATGAACCTAATCAATTATCTGTACCTGCATGTTCATCATACAAATAATAAAAATAATTTTGTAAAACCATGTCCTGATCTTATTAAGCAAAATGAAACTGGGGCATTTGAGGACAGAATTATAGTTTAAAACATAAGAACATGAAAGGAAAACGCATCCTCTGAGACAAGTAACAGTGTAGTTGAGATATAATTCTGTTACAGTCACTATATCATTGATAACTAAGACATAAAGTCAGTTCACAATGTGGTACCCAAACTCCATTGCCCAGCACAGAATTGAATATAAAAGATATTAACTTCATCAGTGTCTCAACATGCCACTAATTTGCATTCCAAGCTACTTCACATTCATATCACCAAGCCTGCTGCACAACTCCCCAGGTTTCCCTCCCTCAGAGTATCAGCACCATTCTGTTATATTGAAATGTTGAGCCAAGTGGCACTCCATTAAGAAAACCTAACAGCAGATGAGCTGATCGGGTCACATTATCTTCAGGGCATCGCATTTCTAATTGATGAAATCCTTGACCTGATAGCTTGGTCAATTTTGACATACAGATCTATAAAAAAAAATGGAGATGTGATTTATTATGGCTGCTATTAAAGATTGAATTCTACATTAAATAAGAGTACAGCTTTTTCGATGCATTCCGTCAGTTGTACTGACGAGCACAAGTTAATACCAAAAGATTATTTCTAAATTTCTGGCCCCATATTATTTAGTATTTATTAGAAACTATCTGAAACTGTACCAATTATAAAGACAATGCAAATTTGTCATTTTAGTTTATTCATATGTATTTCATTTTCCTGTCTTCTGATTTATGCTTACTTTGATCCATGTGTGCACTCAAGATTCTTCAGATTCTTCTGCTTATTGTCATTAAATACAAAGCATCCTGCTCGACAGAACAATTAAGATAAAGGCATACCTCCATAAATTACATCAACACAATATGCCTTCCATCGATAATTTACAGAATTTACGTAATTGCTATTCTTGGGGATTGTGTCATTACTTAAAGTGATTCTACCCCAAGACAATTTGTCTTACATGCAAAAAATATGTCACCAGTTAATTATACACATATGCTCAAGCAAATTTTGAAAAACAGCAGCCACCATGTAGCGATAACATTTTTGTCTTGCTCCTCAAAGTAAAGCAACGGCCTCTAATTGCCCACATTGTGTTTCTCTTTCAAAAGGTTATATATTTCCAGAAGCAGCAGTTTAGCTTTCATATACTCTGCAGCCTGTTTCATTGTGATAGCCCAACACTGCTGTTTGTGTGCCAGAGCTCCTAATAATGGATTATCATGCTCCACATGTTTCACTGAAGCCTTTAAGTCTTTTCATTGCAAAATTTGCTTCATCATATTCATGTGACTAATCTAAACAGCCAAAATGTAATAAACTACATAGATTGGTTAGCCAAACTTACAGTATGACACATTTCCTCAAATGAATGATTTTTATGGTTTCTGAGGACTGTGATTCAATATAATGAAATCAATCACATGGTAAAAATGCACAATTGTTGTCATTTAACTGTGCAAAAGCTGAATAATTTTTCTGAAGGGATTTTTACGATAAGTGAAATGATACAGATTAATAGAGAGACAGCAAGACAGACTTGAATGTTTAAAATTTCACGTCTTGATAGCAAGAACTAAATTGTTAATTCATTTATTCATTCATTTCACTCAGAGGAGATTTTGTTTGCCTGGACTACCAGATACAAATATGCATTGCTAAGCATGCATTAGCTTATTGATATCCACTCTGAATACAAATAAATACATGAATAAGATAAACACATTGGCATCTTCCACACAGACTTGCATGAGTCAGCAGAAAATTCAGACAATAAGACTTAATTCTGTCCAGTGGAATACAAATGATCTGCAATTTTGACAAACACAAAATTGAGAAAGAGTCCAGCAAAGTCAGGAGACCAATTACTATAATTTTGTTGACAATATTTCCTGCTATGAGTAACACATTATCAGATAGATAATTTTAGATAAAAAATTAATGTTTTGCAGCCTACACTTGATGCAACTTCTGCAATGTGCCTATGAATAAGTGATGGTACAGCCATGCAGCCATGTGATGAACTGGGTTTTTAATGCTCTTATAGGCCTACATAAAACATAGTGATCATCTTGATTATAACGGCATACTGTATGTACTTTAAGTCATAACTTACACTAACCCAACATTACAACACATGCAGTACAAACAGTAGGACCTCTTTTGGGAATGACAGAAAAATGCACTTACCAAGGACAAATATAAACTAGTACCAGTGTCCTGACAAACAATGAAACTTTCCTTTAATGTAATGGGGCCTATGTGTGGTGACTTTGCCAGTAAGGACAGCATGACCCAACATTGGTGTCATCATCAATCCAGCATCACAGCAGCACATCCAGTGCCAGGATCCGGGCCTTGTCCCTTACAGTAACTTATATAAATCACACAAGCGAGATACCTTGGCCTAATGTGGAAAATAGCTTTAAAAAATAAAGGTGTAGACATGCAACATTGTTACGTAATCATTCGTTGTAACCCATTGAGGGAAATCATTCATCTGCAGAAGGGAATGGTTGTTCCTTAAGCAACCCTCCTCATGAGGTCTGAGCCTAAAAGTCACCTTGGGAGAGCAAATTGACGGGATAAGTGATGGCGCAAACGGGTTGGAATTGGGTATCCGCCAGGAGGGAAGAGCACAGACCCACATAACGCTGCTACTCATAGAAAGCAGCTCTTCGGTGATATGTAGGCCAACAAGGACAACGGCACTGCCTTGTTTCAAATGGCCATCCACCATCTCCTGAACGCCCTTTCAATTAACGGCCTTGCTGTGCTCTGGGATTGATTTCACTTTTGAGCTTCTGTGTGGATGAACACATGACTGCACTTATCCTCTGCAGTACCGTTTCCTTCCATTATCCAGAGCTTCGAAGCACGTTAATGTGTTTATGACATGGACCAATCATTTCAACATTTAACGTCAAAAAAAATCAAAAAAAAAAATCAAGCAATGCCTTCACTGGGACTGTGCTACATCCGTGCGCTATTGGATAGGCCTGATGACCAGAACCCCTCTGTGTTCTGTCTTATGTAGGTCATCAATGACAGCATCTGCGATATGAAAGGAGGCATTTCGTCAGCATGTGGTTATTAATTATGCCTTTGCACACAGAGGGCCCTTACCTTCTGTTGTCGCCTTGCCATATCTGTAGGTTGTTTTGCATTGAATGGATAAGCGATGCACCGCATCACAAAAACATACAATTGCAGCTTCTTTTTACGGTCTTCTTCATCCCTCTGCAGTTTCTCCAAATCCTCTTTCTCCTCGCTGGCGGCTGACGGGCTCGGGCTGGTCGGACGGGCGCTGCTGCGGCTGCTGCTGGGCGCTAGTCCACCGGAGCTTTCACTGGTCCTGCTTGGAGAGATGCGGGATCCGGATTGAGGTGCCATCACCTCTTTGCTTTCCTCCTCCACTATCCCATCAGATTCCTCCTCGCTGGACGACGGATCTAACATCTTGCCGTAGAGGCGATGCGCTGCTGCAGATTTCTGAACTCAATAAAAGAGGAGTGACTGGTGATATTCCTCGAAATCGCGTTTGCAGCTGTCTTGTCGGCTCTTAAATAATGTAGAATATGCCCAAAGTTGAGACGGGGAGATAGGCCTTAGCTGTACTCGCTCGGTGAGAGCAGTGAATAGTGCTGGAGGAGGTCCGTGTTAAAGTCTGCTTCACACTGAGCATTCTCCGCCTGCGCCGAGCAGTCGTCGATGCTTACGTATTTTCTGTATTTTATTGGCCAGTCAGTGCTGCGGATGTGAGAGGGGGAGGTGCTGGAGGAGCAGAGGGGATGGTGAAGGAGCAGAGGGAGGAGCAGGAGTGTGGAGCACAGATGAGGGGAGCAGAGAGTCTTTTTTCGATAAAGGCGGGCGATGGCCTCTCCCTGCCTGCCGGGCGGAAGCGGAGGCGCGGGGANTCTTTTTTCGATAAAGGCGGGCGATGGCCTCTCCCTGCCTGCCGGGCGGAAGCGGAGGCGCGGGGAGCTGGCCACGGTCCTGAACACAGAATCAGAGCAGAGTGAGAGATGCGCGACTCTTCCTACATGACTTAACCATGCCGTTCTGCAGTGCTACACCTAAGATGGCTGCCATACAATTTCTATGATAATGTAACTGAAATGGGGACCATTAGTCAATTTATGGCCAGTGTGAGGGATGCAGATTGTTAGGTCTACATTTCCAGGATGAATCCTGAAACGTTGTTATTTTGCAAATAACATTTTCATCCACTGGATTGACATTTATTCAAACTGAATAGTGGATAATTCAGCATAATTCAATTACTTTTCATACTCTACTGACAATATTAATAGGTTAGACTGGAAATCTAAATTCTAATACAGACTAAAATGTAATACTCATCATAATAATTTATTTGCTAGTTTTGTCGACAACAACATCTTTATTCTGTGCTTAGCATAGACATTATTGGATAAAGCATGTCAAAGTACATACATTGATTTCTGCAGAGAAAGATATTTGTTCTGGTGGTGAGCTCCCAGACAAATAGCATTTTACACACGCACAGCAGTACAATATAGCTGGTGTTAGATTAAAATCCTATGATGTGTTATATGTATATCAAAGTGGTCACATGACCTTGCATTAAAAGCTTATGAAACCACTTCACAAATCGCACCAACTCCACTCCAGAAAAATCAACAAATTAATTAAAATAACTAGGTTCTCCTGAAGTAAATACTGCAGACCAAATTATCCAAAACCAAAAATCATGACACCTTCTTTCTTCTCACATTTTTTTTTTTTTTATTAGACAATAGTAGATAACTATTGGCACCAATTTATGTTATTATTTTATAATAATAATATACAATTCTGAAACTTCAAGATGCTTTCCAACTAACAAAGAAGACAAGAAATGCTTTTCCAGTCTAACTTACAGAACATATTAAACTCAAATGGTAGTATAGGACACATGGACATAATGTACAGTGTAATACGTTTAACATGTAACGTACAAATAGCATTTTGAGTCAGTATCTATTTTCTTTATAATATCTTAATTCAAAGATGGAAGAAAGCAAAGCTGTAGTCCTTTCAGTAAATAATATGGAGTAGGCTGATCACACCGATCACACTATTAGTTCACCCTTTGACCTCTAACCAGGGTGATGTTATTGTTGGGGCACTGGGAAATTAAGCTGACAGGCAAATCAAAGTTGGTCTGAGCAATTAAGCTGACAGAGAGATTTTCAGTAATGTGGAACACATGATTTAGAACAGACTGGGATACATAACTATAACAGGTTAGTACACCCAAAAATTTCACCTCAAGCACCTAATGATATCCCATTTTCTGTCTTACTAATAGCAATATACAATAAAAATGATACAGCACAATACATGTATTTAAAATTTCAACTCACTGCCAATAATTTTCTTCACTGTTTTTCTGAGATTTTGGTGCTGACCTGGATTTTTCTGACCTACTGATCCAACATTTTTTTTTAAAGATTTATTTACTCAGCATTCTCTTTTCCTACATGTCTCTGCCCCTTAGCCACTTAGCAACAATTAAATGCATGTAAGATGTTAGTCAGTGATGGTCTATCTTAAAATTGTAAGACATTCCAAGTCCAAAATTTTCTCTTCAATAATATTACAGAAGGACAATTTGAAAGCACACAGGACATACATGTGTAGGTCTTAACTGTCAACCACTCTGTTTGGGTATGGACCAAGTGTCTGCAGGCCCAGTGAAAATCTTAACAAAGCTACAAAGCCCATTAGTGGATTAGAAAAAAAAAAAAACGTAAACCAATTTTTCCTAAAGTATTCCAGACTTTTCACATTCCCCTTAATTTTAGGGTTATCTCTAACTTTTCAGAATAATTCCCAACCAATCATGGTTATCTCTGAGTTAAAATGGAAAGGATATTTTCCCTTCTGAAATAATCTTTTCTTACTTCTCATAACACTTCTCAGATCCTGCATTGCCTTCACTTACCTCACCCTTATAACACATCATACCTGTGACATGCTTGTGAGCTCAGCGTGCAAGGAGGATACGTGGGCTACTTCATCTCTGAGATTAAACTGAATCTGACAGCTGGAATGACAAACTGCTACTCCAGATGCTCCTTACACGTCTGATCTCTAAACTCCCTGTAGGTACTGTAACCATGCTTTCAACATCTCCCAACCTCTCACATTGTCACTTCTTTGCCACCTTTTAATTTTTACTCAGCTTGTCCTTGTGGTTTGTCAGCATGAGGTTTGTTTGTGTTCCCCATAGTTTTCTGAAGCTCATTAAGTTCTCAACATGCTCCTGCCTGTCCCTGTCAGGTAAGGCAGCTAGCCCATCATCATCATCACTGCTTTTTTTGGTTGGTGCAGCTGAACAATCTTGACATCACTTGGAGGTCCAGCACTAAGCCCCAGCAGCAGAACTCTCTAAGCCTTTTAAACATGAATAATTGACTGATGTTCTTTCTCCCTCACTCCTCTACTTCAACTAAAGTGTGTATACATTAAATGTTGATGTTCTTGAGGGTACGACACAAAGGCCAGTGTGAAAAATGGTTCACAGCCACTTGTGTTTCAGTGGTTGGATTAAAAGTTGAACATTTATACCTTGTTGTTGTTTTTTTTAATAGAAGACAATGTTGATATTTAGTCAAATAAACTCTTGAAAGCCAGTGCTTGACTTCAGATCCAGCATCCAGGAAAACCAACAGATAAGTAAATGTTAATGTAGGAATTCTCAGAATTGTAGTAGTATAAATTCCTAGGTGAAGGACAGATTAAATTTGTACAAACAATGGAAAAAGTCAACTGGAGCCCACGTGCTCTGTTCAGCAAAACCTTGACCAATGAAGATAAAGTGTGTTTGAACTTCCTTTGACCCAGCCGTTGAAATTTATTATTAATTATTTGCAATTATTCAGAGGGGTCGTACTACCTTGCTAGATATCTGGTCTTGAACATCATTTTAAAAGCTTTTATTCATCCATCAGGTCAATGACGATCTGTATTTAAAGTTTTATAAAGACTTTTAGAGACAGATGTTACATGTTGGAGTGAACTGTAAAGAATGTGAGAGCTGGGTTAAAAAAAAAAAGCAAAATCAAAACACATGCATATATAGCTATTAAAAGGTAGTTTCTGATAAAAGTGTATTTCTGTCTTTGATAAATTGAGATAGATACATCTGTCAAGTACATAGTGATGAACCAACACATCTGAAACATCAACAAGTCACTAAATAATGAAATATTAATAATATATTCACAACTTTCACCTTTCAGTTCTCATCACAGAGCCTCTTTTGCTGGTCTGTATATATAGATATTTTAGGGTATTTTATTCAGTATATAGAATACATGAAAAGCCACATAGTGTAGGAGAAAAAGAGGAAAGGAAACATGAAACATTACACATGAAATATGTGATTATATCTGCAATGACTGATTTATTTGGTGCAATTTAGTTTCTTAAGTTCATTATGGAACAGAATTAAAGCGTCATTCAGATCATTGTTTCTAGTATTTAATTACTGTCATGGTGTTTAGCCTTAAGTCCTACTGGTATGATCAGAGTTTTTAAAAGGGTTTATTGCACGAGTGCATGTACACACATACACACACACACACACACACACACACACACACACACATACACAGACATACAAACACACAGAGGCTTAGAGCTTTTCTGGAGTTAGCTGAGCTCTTTGAAATATTTAAATGCTGGGAGCGTTTTTAATGTGAGATTGATGGAATAGGGTC
Source organism: Lucifuga dentata (assembly GCA_014773175.1). Classification (NCBI taxonomy): domain Eukaryota; kingdom Metazoa; phylum Chordata; class Actinopteri; order Ophidiiformes; family Bythitidae; genus Lucifuga; species Lucifuga dentata. The sequence goes on from VXCM01005520.1 coordinate 29,200, forward strand.
AGCTTCAGCAATGCAGCACAGTCATCTCAAAGATTTTTCACACATGATAAAATACTAGAATGGCGCTAACTTTTTTTTTTTTTTTTTTTTTCCCAAGAATGACTTACTTATGGTATAACTGGTGTTGTAAAATAAACAGTATACTGTATAGATATTTCAGTCTGGAAATGCCTGTCTTGGAGAAATTAACAATCTAGACTAATCCTTTCCTTTTACATAAAACAGTTTCCAAAAGACAAAAACAAAAAATTAAAAAAAGTAAATGTTCCCTCATGGACATTAATCTTGCAGTATCTTTGAGTTGGAGACTCAGCAGATCCAGAGGAGCACATACTGTCTTTTGGCTCATCCGTTCACCATTCCTCTTGACATTTCTTTTCTTCACAGAAATGCACAGTTTTCTATTTTTATCCCCCTGTCCTCTATTCTTTTTTTTTTTTTTTTTTTTTTTTTGTCTCAACCACACTTGTCCTTTTCTTCTTTGAACAGAAAAAAATACAGATGGACAAAAAGACAATATGCACTGTCCACAAAATATTTGTGGAACATGATTCACAGACATAAGGTTTCTTTTCTTCTTTGTATCAGGGTACATTGGAAGATCAATATCTAAGCAACACATACTGTATTACATCCATTCAGTCTTAATTATGATTACACGTGCTTGTGCTTTTGTGTGTTCCTCTTAGCCTTGGGCCTTGGATTGTCCTCTGCAAGAAAGATGTGTATCAGTTCTTTAGACAGTACATTGCTTTAGTGCGTACTGTATGTGATGGGTGAAGGACTCATGACAACAACCAGATTTATCCTTGTCTCTTCCTCCTGCAGTTTCAGGCTAGAGAGGGGAGATGATGCCAGAAAAAGAATCATTAATAATGCAGTGAGAGACTGGAGCCTCCCCACTTTAACATTACAAAAACCCTTTAAAAACCAACAGAGTCTTCTCATCCACAGGAAACGATAGTAAATCTTATTGACAGACATAACCATAAAAGAGTTAAGATGTAGATAGTTTGTTCTACAGTGGATACCATTTCCCATCTAGAACTGGAGCAACAGAGAGAGAGAGAGAGAGAGAGAGAGAGAGAGAGAGAGAGAGAGAGATCAAATGTGAGAAGGTATGCAGTAACCCATCACCATCTGAGATTTCCTTCCCAATCAGCATGATTAAGTATTGCCCTCTGGTGGCAGAATAATCAAAAGACATGTGCAGTCATTTTCTCTAGTGTTTAGATAACCAAGAGCAGTGAAAACACTGAGAATATTTTTTTTGCATCTCTAATAACAAAATATTCTATGACAACCAGAGCATAGTTTCAAAGCCCAAAGGGATATTACTTTAAAAGTAAAGTCACTATTTTTTATATTTGTTTAACTTAATGAATAATTTAATAGTTATTTACCAAAAATAATTACATGATGGTGAGCTATTGTTGGTGTAAATTATTACATTCCAGAGCTGTTCTTTCTTAGAAATTTTCAATTTGACTGAACACCAAATATAATTTGAATTAAGACAAAAGAGGTCATATTGAAGTTCCAAGTGGTTCTGCAGCAGGTTAAAATTCATGCCTGATCTCATCTCTAAAAAATAATTATAATCGTCGGTTTGTATTTCATCAGTTTGGTCCTAACATCTTCAGCCTCTCTCTCCAAGCATATTGGTGTGAAGAGACTTTTAAACTAACACTGCTGCCTGTGGGAGCTGTAGTCTTTGAGGTGTTCAAATTAATTCAGTTGACTGTGCCCAGGGTGGCAATGCTGTGAAGTGTGTTTGTTAGGAAACACAAAGACAGGTGGCCTGTAACAGATGCAACAATTAACAGAATCTGAAGACACTCTTTTTATAAAATCTTTGTCTTTATGTGCTATTTCCACCTGTTACTTTTCATAGTTTTCTCTATTACACTACCATTACGCATTTATCAACCCCCCAAATCTAGCATATCAAACTTTCTGGAGACACACAATGTTTTATAACTCAGTCACAATAAGTATAAAACTGCTATTTTTCTGTCTTTAAAGGGGACATGATATACAGATTTCTGTGTTCCTGTTTTCATTTAGAAGTATATTTTGAAAACTTTGTAATGCTTTAATGTACAACAAACATATTGTTCCATTTCTACACTGCCTTGCTGAGTGAAAACAGGCCATTTTTATACGCTTTATCCATTTTATGCATTTCATGTATCTCTTTAAGGCCTCCTGCCAAAAAAAAAAAAAAAAAAANAAAAAAAAAAAAAAAAAAGAAGAAGAAGAAAAGAAAAAAAACCCCACTCTGTTCTGATTGGCCAGCTTTGTCAGGCCTGAGCTGGCCACAGATGGTGAAATATGGATGTACCTGTATCCTTACCTCATACAAGGATGGATAGGTCTAGGTGGGTTAATTTGATTCAGTTACATCTTGATATAAGTATATGTTACTGAAGTAAAGGATTAATCAAAAATAAAGCTTTCAGGTCAGTCCAGGAACAAAGAGTTTAGCTTATTTCTTTTAGTGTAAACCTCAAGTTTTCAACTTTGATACTGTCCAATACAAACTCCTATCCCTACACTATAAAAATGAGGGAAAATAACTTATATTTAGCTAGAAAGTGTGTTTCAAAAGCAATCCCAGCTTTGATTAGCTGGTTCTGTAGTTGTTTCTTTCAGATGGGAATTATATCTAAGTCAAACTGTTCTTATCAATAACAATTTGGAGGGTTTAGGTTGCTTCTCAGTCTCAACTGAAAATAGATTGTGATCAATTATTTTTAAATTAGCATCCCTGCACAGTGGAAAATCCTGCCTGAGGGAATAACACAACAAAATCTATCTCCTTAAATAACTTGTCAAGACAAACTACTAATGACTTTTTAAGGCCTTGTTTTCTTCTGTTTAATTTTAGGTTGTCTACTGTCCTTGTTTTTGTTTAAAAATTGACAAAGGTTCCAGTGGCCCATTTACTTTTATGTCCCAAATAATCCTCCAGTATAACTTGCTTTTTTTTAAAAATAAAATTAAAAAAAAAAAAAACATACACTCATATCGTTAAAACAGACTTAATAATGTCATATTACTGTAAATGCCATATTAGAAAACAATGAAGGAAGACATGGATTTGTCAGTAAATTTTCTGATGTGTGTTTGTGGCATTTTTTTTTTTTTTTTTTTTNTTTTTTTTTTTTTTTTTTTCCCCCTAATGGGAGACTTTTTGCCTTCATGTCAGTTTTAGGTGATTGACAGTAAGCAGAGCATGAAGTGATGTGTGCACGGCTAAAAAACAAACAAACAAACAAACAAAAAAAACTTCAGCACAGTGTGACATAACAAAAAAAGATGTAATGTTCAGAGAAAAGCAGAGGTTGCTTTTTAGGTGGAATATTTTAGCATTAAAACTTTAATTGTAGATTGCAGATCAGAAGATGTATTTTTGTACCTAATTCTTCTTCTTCTTCTTCTTCTTCTTCTTCTTCTTATTATTATTATTATTATTATTATTATTATTATTATTATTATTATTATTATTTTAAGCATGGTTAAAATACAGTGTATGTTTACAACAAATTCTCAAACCCAAGTTTCATTAACAATGATTAGAATACAATAATTTGCTATTTTGTATCTCAGATATTAGGCATTTATTTATTGAAAATAAATATGCAATTTCAATTTTTTACCAAAAGAGGTCAGTGAAAACCTCTTTATAAAACCATGCAGTGTAACAGAATCATAACCAATGGACTATGTGAAAACACTTAAAATAGAATTTCTGAAAGTATGCCTGATAATCACAATCAATACTCACATAATTATTTAATCAATGTGACCAAAATATTTTTGTCTCAGCAATGAATGTTGTTCTTTATAGGAGACTACACAACAAGTCAATTATATTCAGTTGAGGACTGTATTAAATTGTTGGTTCTCCTTGTTTTTTCACCAAATTAAGTTGAAACTTCAATTTAGCTTTTCCCGTAACCTTACTTGTTATGCTCTCGTCCCTTGCTTGCTACCTTTTAGTAGTAGTAGTAGTAGTAGTAATAGTAGTAGTAGTAATAGTAGTCATAGTAGTAGTAGTAATAGTAGTAGTAGTAGGAGGAGGAGGAGGAGGAGGA
>VXCM01005521.1:0-14969 GCA_014773175.1 Lucifuga dentata
GATTATTCCCTGATGAAACTGATGCTGAATATTTACAAAGCAGAGATTAAATCTCAGTAAAATACTGTTATTTAGCATTTAAACACTTTGAAATACTAAATAAAACATATTAACCCTTTAATGCCATTTGTGTCACATTTGATCCATGATTTTCTGAGACATGATCAGGTATTGATCAAAACACCTATTATATCATATCTAAAAAACAAAATGTTCCAGTTTAAATATTGCGCTTAGTTTTAAGAAGAAAAATACATGAAAAAATATATATTTTTATTTTAATAAAAAATCATGTTGCATTAAATAAATGCCTAAATAAATAAATATCAAATGTTATAAAGAAAAAATCATATATGCAATTTTTTTTCCAGAATTTCTTTTTGGAGTTTGCTAAAGGGTTCAATAAAGACATAAACTGCAAAAAATTAGATTTTTTTGATAATTATTTCATGGGTCAGTCTTTACAGGGTTAAAATACATTTTGGTGTTTTAAAAACACTATTATTGAATAAAACAGCAAAAACTACTTAAATGATGAGTGATTCTAAACTTTAGAGCGGTCGTGTATATAAATTCTATAACTGTTTTTTTTTAACATTTTAAGGTAAAATTAATTTGATAGCTAAACTTGCATTTTGTGAAGATAAATTTAACGTTAACTAATGCTCAGACACGCTGATGTTGTTTTCTTTGGCTCCATTTTCTTCATTTCTGTTCATCATAACTGAACAAACAGCAGCAAATTTTATTGCTGATGATGACATACGAGGCGAGAAAAGGCTACCGTGGCTTCTAAGCGTGTGTCTGGCTACAGGTGATACGTACCTGCTGGCTGAGCTTCTTCAGGTAGGAGATGACGCTGTAACTCAGACCACAGTCCATGCTGTCTGCGATAAGATTAGGTGCTCCCATCATCCTCAGAGCCTTTTTCAATGGCTGTGAGGAAAAAACAGCCAGAGAGAAATTAGATATTAAAATGTTATAAAACCATGATCCGTGCGGCAGAAACACGACAGGTGAGGTGGCGTTGTTTTACCAAGAGGTAGTATGGCGGCATGGTCTTCAGGTACATCTCAAAGGCCTGACGCCACTTCAGGTTTGGTTTTAGTTTGTGCACTTTAAACAAATCATCTGAAAGGGAAAGAAAGCGGAATGTGATGAGGAAAGAAAACATTTAGGATCAGCAGGAAAACATGTATGTTGTATGAAGGTGCTGCAGCGAAAACAAACATTTTTTAATAACAGAAAATGTTAATCTGCAAGAGGATCCGATTCTGCATCAAAATATACATCATGATAAACGCTCATGACCTGTCCTGTTTTATTCAGGTCAAAAGCTAATATTTTACTCCATGGCCCAAAAATCAACATTCCATCAAATTTCATTAAAATCTGCTCAACAATTTTTTTGAGATTTTCTGACAACTATTAGTGATTTTCCACACAAAAAAAGTTCTGATTCTCAAGCTGTAATCAAGAGGCTCTTTTCCACTGTCGGGCCGAACGGTTCTGAGCACGCAGAAAAACAGTTTTAAAGGACCATACCACCCATTTTGTATGTTTGAGTCTAATATATTCAGTTTTCATACATGTTACGTTACTGACAATCATTTCTCAAAGGATAAAACCGTATTTCAGCTTTCCTGATATTTTGCTAAATCTCTTAATCTTTCAAAATCAAATATTCAAGTGATACACCCACCTTAAAAATCCATGTTTCTCCTGCTAATAGTTACACAGCCTTATGAAGTCACGGTCCTTTAAATTTTTCCATAAACGCAGGTCTTCTTTTGGGACTATATTCCCCGGTGGAGGCATACATTCACTCCACGCTTTTTATTGAGCTTAAACACTAAAATTACATAACTTCTAAAAAAACCTGAATACACGTCTTGTTGGTGATGATGGATTACCTATCCCAAGAACGTTTACAGTATCAACAAGTTGATTTTAATAGCAGAATGAACTGAAACCAATGGAGGTCTGGAAGGTAGGAAAAACATTTTTAATTCACCGTTCCAGTAGTATGCTTTGGGAAATGATTATCAGTAATGTTACATGTATGAAAACTGAATATATTAGGCTCAAACATGAAAAACGGATGGTATGGTCCTTTAAGTTCATCTAGCGAACGAGCCTCCACCCATCAGTGAAAACAAGCAAGATGGCCGACCGCACTGTTTACCTGCAAACTTTTATCATCTTATCTAAAGTTTTTACTTCAGTCCAACAGAGTTACATGAAGACGTCATGCAGACTGAACACGCTTCAATTGCCTTGTTTTTTCACTTTCACACTGGCAGAATCACAAGCACCCACTGTGATGTCGTCATGGTTCCCACTTCTGGTTCCTGCTGTTTCCTGGTGCCAAACAGGAAACAACTTTCTCTTTTTTTTTTGTTTTTGGCGGGGGTTTCCAAATCAAGTTATTTTTGGTCAAAACACTCAGAAAGGTTCCAAATTAACTGAAACGGGACGTGACTCCACGTTGATGGAAATGTCTGATAGCAGACACACAGAAACAAAACCTCCTTTCAAAATAAAGCTCAGGCTGGATTTACTCTACAAGTCTTGATGCTTAATTCTGATATTTTGATATCTGATTGTTTGTTTAGCGCATTTATATTTTCTTTTTAAGTGGCTCATATCTGATACCTGTATTTACATGCTTTGACCTTTGACCTGTAGCAGCAGGATGCAGCTACACGTTAACAAAATGCTTCAAAGGACTAAGCTGAGAGAACTATTTAAAATCTGATCAGGTTAAAACTTTCACATGCAGAGAGAAACATCTGATATGTTTTGTGAGCGTTTATCTCTCCATCAGGACACATATGTTCATCAGTTAATCACGGAGAAGCAGGTGGAGTTGGAGTTTTGCTGCTGTAACAGAAGCCTGTTATCACACGCTAACACGTCTATTTGACATAAACACACATCATCATGTCTGATATATGTAGCATGTTAGCATGTCCTCCATTTCTGTTTACAAAGAGCGTGATCATGTTGATGACATCATCATATGAAGATAAAGCAAAACGTTACGTAGGAGTCGGAATGGGAAGGAAATTCTGATCTGTGTGTTTAGACAGCAGCAGCATTGGTGGATATCTGATACAAATCCAATTTATTTCCACATATCAAGAGGCCCAAAACGGATCTGAGCATATCTGATTCCATGTGGCTTTTTACCGTTTACATCTTCAGGAAGCATGTCTGATACATGTCACATGTGAGCAAAAGATCAGAATCAGGTTACGTGGCGCGGTGTAAATCCAGCCTTCGTGAAAAGCGGTTCTCAGCAGATGTCTTACCAAGCAGCGGGAGGAGGACGGGGAAGTTGTGAGGCATGACAAAGAGGTTGACACAGGTGAGCGTGGTGCTGGCTTTCAGGTAGCCAAACGGCTGTCCCAAATCATTCTGCTTCCCGCTGCCGTTAATAAACACCTGCAGACAACAAACATCAAGTCAAATACTACTTTAGCTGTTAAGCTTAATAAAAACAGAGAAAACATTTAAAATAAAGCCAATAAAAAGTCATGAGCTTTGCTTTTTATGAAGCGTGAGTTTTTGTGTTTTACCTGCCAGCACATGTGTGGAGATTTCCGCTCCAGAATGTACTGAGTGAGCGGAGACGGCTCCAGCTCGTACTTATCAAACGGAAGCTTATCGATCACCATCGGCTCACAGTCCACACAGGAGAAACGCACCACGGGGTGGGCGGTGCGAGGGGGCTGGAGGAGGGGGGGGGAGATTTAAATTCTTAAACCTGCTGCTAATATTTAGTGTAATAATCCTGCAGCAGCATCAAACTAAATATTAACTAGAAAATCTCATTACAGCAAATACATACAACATTTAATAGACGTCGTGTGCTGGTATTGTCTTAAAGGACCGCTATGGTCCTTTAATCTTAAAGGACCATACCGGTGACTTTGTATGTTTAAGTATTACCTGCATACATGCTACATCACTGACAACCATTTTCCAAAACATGAAACTGTATTTTAGTTTCCCTGTTAAAACATACAAATCTTTAAAATTTTCTGCCTGTATTCTATTATTTCTATCCTACCTAGGTACTGCATATTTATTGTTTGGCATTTTATAAAAAAAATTCATTTATCCAGATGAAGTTCACACACACAAACACACTAATAAAAAAGTGAGGATGAGATAATACAATCTGCTGACATCATGCTGGAGAAAAAAAAGAAATACCTGGTTAAATCTGGTGAGAACAGATGCGTCTCGTGTTGCGTTTAACATTTGGATCAGCAAAGTATCGTTTCCATTCGAACCCAAATGTTTTATCATCTTAAAACTGGTAATTCTACTGGATTAGTCTTTCTGGGCATCGAATGCCACGCCTACAATTTTAGCATCCTATCACGCTTTCCGTATACGATACACAGCCTGCCAGGTATAAAACCGGTCTGATATTATATCTGGATATGTAATATCTGAAATGTGTTTTTTTTATTTTTAGTAAATATCCTCATGTTACATCCAAGCACTCGTTCTTTAAAACAAAGAGTTTTGGGATCCTGAGTTTCTGTTTTTGCCAAAGTCTCGCCGACTCACCAGCGTGGGATTGTTCTGGTCCGGCCAGAAAGACTCAGGTATGGGCCAATGTCCAACCGGCACGCCCGTCTTTGGGTTTGGCCGTACGTAGATAAGTTTGTGACAACTGTGCCACGGCTGTGGGCTAAACGCCGACACGGGACGACTCGACTCCACTGAGTTTTCTGTAAAACAAAACAGGAAATACAATATAAGCCGGAACTAATCCTAACTACAAGCTGACAAATCCAAACAGACGCTTCCAGGGTCAGATGAATGCAACACAAACATGAAAACGTATCCTAAAGGACCATACCGGTGATTTTGCATGTTTGAGCCAAATAAATACTATCCTCATACACGTTACATTACTGCCAACCATTTTCCAAACTGTGTTTTAGTTTTTGTGTTGTTTTGCTTTCAAAATCAAGCTTTCAGGTGATAAAAAACTTTAATTAAAGGATCATACTGCCCTTTTCATGTTTGAGCCTAATATATTCAATTTTCATACATGTAACGTTACTGACAATCATTTCCCAAAGCATACTACTGGAACGGTGAATTAAAAATGTTTTTCCTACCTTCCAGACCTCCACTGGTTTCAGTTCATTCTGCTATTAAAATCAACTTGTTGATACTGTAAACGTTCTTGGGATAGGTAATCCATCATCACCAACAAGACGTGTATTCAGGTTTTTTTAGAAGTTATGTAATTTTAGTGTTTAAGCTCAATAAAAAGCGTGGAGTGAATGTATGCCTCCACCGGGGAATATAGTCCCAAAAGAAGACCTGCGTTTATGGAAAAATTTAAAGGACCGTGACTTCATAAGGCTGTGTAACTATTAGCAGGAGAAACATGGATTTTTAAGGTGGGTGTATCACTTGAATATTTGATTTTGAAAGATTAAGAGATTTAGCAAAATATCAGGAAAGCTGAAATACGGTTTTATCCTTTGGGAAATGATTGTCAGTAACGTAACATGTATGAAAACTGCATATATTAGGATCAAACATGTAAAATGGGTGGTATGGTCCTTTAAGCATTCAGTGTTTCATTTAATAACACTCTTTACATGTAGAAGGCACGGAAATCCTCAGTACAAGCCATCTTCTCCTGGGACTATATTTCCTGGAGGAGACATACATTTCCTTCCATGCAGCTCCAGGTTCAACTGGTTTGAGCCAATAATTAATAATTATTTGAACAATAAACTGACGTAATATTCTCTGTGATGGATCAAAATTTAGCGCTGCAGTAGCATGTCTTGGAAAATGGTTGGCAGTAACATGTATGTGGAATGCAAAAATCACTGGTATGACCCTTTATATACCTGAAATTCTTTACAGAAACTTTGCTTAAATAAAATGCAAACAAAGAGGATTCTTTCCTGCTCTCTCTCTCTCTCTCTCTCTCTCTCTCTCTCTCTTTTTACTGACTCTTTGCTCCAACTTACTAAAATGTGATAACTTCCTCATTAAAAGCTTATTTTTTTTCAGGAAACAAGGTCAAAAACCATTTGATTCATATTTCAGACATTTTGTACCTTTTAAAAAAAAATAGCGATCAGTGCAGGTTTTGAAGCTGCTCATGCGTACGGTGTGTTTGTAAATTTGTCCACAGTGACAAAGTTTTCATAAAGAACTAGAGAACTCACCCTCCCCTACAAGAGGCGGATCCGGCCCGACTTTCTCAAAATGAAGCACGACGCCACTTTGAACCTTTTGGACCAGAGACTCCAGACACTGGTTCAGCATCCTCTGTGTCCGCACACAGTACGACCGTCCTGAGAGGAAAAAAACACAGTCATGATTATCATATGTCTAAGTGCTACGACAAAAACACAGACACACGGTGATTATGAAGGTTATAAATGCAGGAGCAAATAAAGTCAAAGGAACAGATTTAAGAACTCTTCTGTTCCACTTTCTATCAGGATGCCTAAAAAGAAATAGATCGTTTTTCCTGTGGGGATGTAGTGATGATTGCACTCAGTGCTTTTTTTAACAGGGATATGCAGGTAGAAACTGGTAACGATATAGGAGAACGGTATGACATCATTTATGATATTTCTGTAATGGAAAGAATCACTTTCTCACTGATGCTTCAAAGAAATAAATTTGAGGAAATACGGCAGAAATGGAAAGTGTATATCTCCCCAAAACGCCCTTCTTTTGTTTAAATTCTCTTTTATATACTGTATATGTGACTGTAAAAGTATATATGTGGGTATGAATGCATGTATATGTGCCTATTTTTGTAACTTTTTTTCCCCTTTAAAAACAAAACACCCCACGTTCTGATTTTTGTTCAAATTATAATGTAAAAAGTTGAATTAAAATANAAAACAAAACACCCCACGTTCTGATTTTTGTTCAAATTATAATGTAAAAAGTTGAATTAAAATAAAGAATTAAAAAAAAAAGAAACTGGTCATGAGGGTTTTAATTTGATGGTCTCATGCATGGATTCGATGTGTTGTGTGTTTTTATGTACTGTCGTTTCATGTCGTTTGCTCTGTCATGGATTAGGGAAGAACTGATTGCAAGACAAATTTCCATGTATGAATTTCCATGAAAGCCTTTCATTTGAATTTCCATTTGAATTGCCTTTGTGCCTGAATGGCGCTACACAAACAAATTTGCCTATATAGATAAATAAATCTGCCTTGTACACATGGATAAATAAAGTTTGGTTTCAAAAGAAAATGCTGCACCTCCGGTGACTTCACACATCTGGGTGATGGCGGACTCGTCTGTGGGGACGCTGCCGAGCTGCTCGTTTTCCGCGGCAGCCGCTCCCGGCAGCCTGAGCACCAGAGCGAACAGACGCTGGTCCCAGCGGAAAGGCTCTTTGGTGAGCTCGCTGCCCGGCAGAGGAGAGTTCAGAGGCAGGTGCAGCTGGAAAACAAACCGACAGGATGTTAACATTTACGTCATCCTGAAATTACAAATGATCAGGTAATGATTTGATGGAGATTCTCAGTCATCCAGGCGGTAGATAAACTGTATGACAGGGATGCCCAACTGGCGGCCCGTGGGCCAAATGCAGCCCGCAGGTCCTATCTATCAGGCCCTAAGATGACTTCTCCCCCCCCCAAAAAAAAAAAAAAAAANAAAAAAAAAAAAAAAATCTTGTATTTTAGTCACACTTATCTCAGGATTGCGTGTCATAAAATGTCATGCTTGGGTTCATTTTGTTCAGGAGAATCTAAGCTTTCCATAGAGATTCATATATCTCCATTTATTGAGAAATGGTGATTATAAAACATCATGAACGCTACACAGGGACGAGCACACGGTCTCTAGTCTGTTGGTGGAAAATTACGCACATACATTATGCACGGGGAATACATGCCCTGTTGCCATGGCTACGTAAAAGCTGATAGGACCACTGACAGATCAATCAAATCCTCTGCCAGTCTACTATCCAATCACAGAGAGGGATTTTAAAATTTAGACCACCCTCCGAAGTTACATCATCGAGTAGCGACGAAGCTAGGTTTTAGCTCGGAGGCTATCTTGTGTTTTAGTTACATTTATCTCAGGATCGTGTGTTCATAAAATGTCATGCTTGGGCTCATTTTGTTCAGGAGAATCTAAGCTTCCCATAGAATATCCATATATCTCCATTTTATTAAGAAATGGTGATTATAAAACACTATATAAAACGCTACAACGGAAGTGCTGGGCCCGGTGCCGGGCCGCTCCGTTGTAAAGGGTAACGTTTAAAAATAATGCGGGGGNGGGGGGGGGGGGGTTAGGGTTAGAACGAAGCCAAATGGCTTCGTTCTTCCTTCATTTCTGACTGATGAAGCCGTTATGGATGAATGGTGAAACATTTCAGAATTAAAAACTTGAATCCAGTTGACGTGACTCAGTTTTCATACAGTTTATCAGCTAATTATGTTATAAAGCAGCTGACGGCTTTGTGCTGATGTCATCAGCAGCCGCACAGTGGCAGTAACTTTCACACCGAGCAGCGTCAGGCTGGTGCCTCTGTTCATGTTAATGAGAGCTGCAGCTGGCCGCAACTTTGCCACCGAGACGGCGGCGGCAGAAAGGAGTGGGGGGTTCATTAGCCACCAACCCACACGAGCAAAGATTTCCCTCTATTTGCTGCTGCCGCTGAAGTCTGGTCGTGTCAAAGTCGTAGCGGCTGTTGCTGCCTACTGGCCTATCAGAATGAAGAGGCGGAGTTCAAATGTGCATGATGGCGGCATCCATGGAAGAGGTAATAATGCTGAACTTTATGATACGTCGGCGGACACATACGCAGTTGTAAACAAAAAGCAGTGGGCATGATCAAAGATTTCCACAAACTCAGACTGACAGGGTGTGTTGCTAATAGCTAACAGCTAACAGCTAATAGTATGGATGGCAATTTCAAGGCTTCCAAACATCTTGACACACACAGTATATCTATATTGTTTCGAAACGTCTCGCTCAGCGTTGCCATCTACTGGCAAGTGTTGTAACTGCAGCAGTTGAACGCCTCCTGCACCAAAACGTGAGCAGTTTTCATGCAGATGCAATCAAACCATCAATTATTGCCATCAATAACTGCCATCCTAGCTAATAGCTAACAGCTAATAGCTAACAAGCAGCCTCAAACAGGGCCAGCCTGTCATTTAGCCACGGAGTAAATCTCGTTGGCTGTTGTTCATACACCTGTACAACGTGCTCGCTGCTTTGTCTATTTTATGACATTTTGTCTATTCGTGGGCTGACCCAACCAGGTAGATCGCACGAATGCCGCAGAGACGTTACCACCAAGAAGACCGCTGTGGTCGCCGCTGTAGATTCTGGTGAGATCTACGTAGGACTGCAGCGGTTTGGCTTCCTGGAGTAAAAAAAGACTTAATGCAGCTGTTTGTGCTCTCACCTCATCTGGAACTCCTGAGCTGTGCGTCAGCTTGTTGCCGTCGGTGATCGTGATGATCACAGATGGCTCCAGGAAGAAAGGGTTACGGCCCTGCAGGGAAATAGTTCACCAATTAACCAACGTTCACCGATTAAAACGAGATCAGACAAACACTCTGGCCTTTGTCTTTCTGTACATTCAGCAACAAACACACTGTTTAGCTGCTGGTGAAATACAGGTAAAGTCTTTACATTGAGAAACTCAAACATGATAATTATTTGACAGAAGCAGAAAAACTCTGATAAACTCCTGGATAACGGCACTATTATTTTTGCAAATCATAAAACCCTTTAAAACCCCATAAAATATTTCAAAATCAAATGTTCAGGTGACACATCCACCTTATGTTACACCTGATAAAACTTATGCATGACTGTAGAAGGCATGGCCATTTTAATTTTGCGGTAAAAGCAGTTTTCTGCTGGAACTATTTTCCCTGGTGGAAGCATACATTTTCTTCCATGTAGTTTCACGTTGGATTGGTTAAATTAAGTAACTTATACAAAAAGCTTTGCAATGTAATATTTACGGGTAGTATCAAACATGCAAAAATCACTGGTATGGACCTTTAATTCTCAGAGCCATTCTTAGTGAAGTTCATTTCTGCTTTTGTAAAATGTTTCCTCCAATTTTTAATCAGCAAACATATTGCAGCATCAGCTGAAACTCTTTAAAGGTGGCCAAATAATCTTTTCATACTAAACACTTAAAAGGACTTTAAGACACATTTCATTATCATCATATGAGATTTTTAATCACTGTATTTAAGAATTATCTCATAAAGAATATGTGTTTTAAATGTTTTTTAAATTGTGACAGTTATGTTTTATTATTAGGTTGTTGTTGTTGTGTGAGCCCTTTCAAAGTTTGAAAGTATTGATGTCTATTTTAATTATTTTTATGATTCTATTTTGGCTATAGCTCTCTCTTGTAAAATTGCTTCTCTTAGGATTTATTCTATTAAAAAAAATTAAAAATTAAATAAATATAAAGAACAATTGAAGAGTTAATTTGCATAAACAGTTAACTTTTTTAAAAATTAGTCTCAAGGTAAAATAAAAAATAAAATATTTTAAAAAACAGTTTTTTGTGTATTCCTGGTAATATCAATCAAACTAATGTATTAAAATAAAACCAAAATAAATTAACAAAACATAAGTAGCGTAGTTTTATTGATATTACCTGGAATGCATTGCAAAAAATTATGAGTTTAAAATTTTTCATATCTGTTTTTGCACATGAACTCTGCAATTCTACCTTTTACTTTCTGCAGCAGCGGCTGCTGTTGTTTGATCGTACAAAAATTCATACGAGGGCGAAGCAGGACGTCTGAGGAACATACCTGTCCGTAGTTGTCGATGCCTGAGACGAGGCGGTTGAGGTTCAGCAGGTCAAAGGCCGTGCGAAGAGCGTGACCGAGCGTGGTGAGACCAGAGGCCTGCAGGTTCTTCAGCTCACACATGAACGTAGCATGATTCTCCTTCCAGCCTGCCTGGAACACACACACACACACACACACACACACATAAAAAGTCATAAAACATGCTAACAGAGACGCCTGAAGTTCTGGAACACGTGAACAGCTACAAGCATCTCTAAAACAAAAACAGACACACACACACACGATGTAATTACAAAGAAAACAGACTGAGACATAAACTCATTCATGTCAATCATGTGACTGTCAGCCTTCAGTTAAGAGTGTAAAACTAAAAAAATATAAAATCAAACAACGTCTAAGGTCTTAATGAGATTATTACATCACTGTGTACATAACCATGAAATAAGGTTATGTGGCGCTCTGGTAAAAAAGATGGCAGCACTGAGGAGATTGAGAATGAAAAGCTCACTCCTACATTTCATAAGAGTTTAATTTCATACATGACATGCATCCAAAAATACATTTCCCACTGATGCCTTTTCTCTGTGATGGAGAGATTCTCCCACGGGAGCGGATGTGGGCATAGCTGCTCCAGCTTTTCTTTTTTCTCCAGCTAGGTCAATTACCTTGCAGCTACAGCTTTATGCTTAATCTAAGGATGACCTGCAAGCTTACCACTTCCTTCACAGGGAGGGAGGAGAGAAACAGACACAGAGAGATGGAGAATGGAGAGATTCAACATGCTGTTTCACTCAGAATCAGGCCAGATTTTGAGATTATCACTGGATGAACATCAGCACCGTCACTCCGGAGAGCCCGGAGCAGAACATGACTGATGTTAGGTAAATACCGAACTGTCATGCAAGAAATGTTGCTGAGCTGGTGAAGCAAAACAGAAAGTAGAAAAACATCCAGTGCAGAAAAATAAAGGCCAGCAGACGTCAATAACTCAGTCTGCAGAATATTTCTACTTTCTTCCTGCTGAACCTCCTTTTGTCTTCCTGCACAGCAACATTTTATTGCCTCTGTAACGATGCAATCAGAGTTCTCATTCAGCATAACCGCGTCTTTCCTTCATAACGCTCTGTGCACAAAGCAGCAAGAAGCGACAAAGGAGAAGGCAACAAAAAGAGAGAAAGAGCAGGAGGAAGAGGAGGAGTTAGGACTGAGTTTACATATGGAAAATGCTGCAGGACCTGGATGAGTTTACATCCAGGAGGATGCGGGAGGACATCAGATTTGGGATTATTTGGTTCATACAAACATAACAAAGGTCAGCCTCAAGGTACGATGTAGACTTATAGACGCATCGTAAGAGCAGCAACTGCTCCTTTAGCCTGTTTTAACACACTTTAATATGGAGGTCAGCAAAGATCTATAAATAGAATCTGACAAGAATTTCACCTCATTTCTGGTTTTTAATGCTAATACCAAACAACACTGTAGATTAGTTTATGTACCATCGCGTTACACCAAACGTTTAAATGAGACAGACTGGTAAATGTTATTTAAAACTGCTGAGTACCAGGAAGTAGTACATCATATACAGAATATGACCCTATAATGTATCTTCTGGACAAACTCATTTCCTTTATAAAACTTCTTGGAAGCTCAGAGGCATTAAATGTTCCAGAAGCAATTACATTACATTATAAATATTACAATAAATATTGCGACAGATTGATGTAATCAGTCAAAAATATAAATGACTAGATAAAATATAATGTGAGCTAAATACTATAGCTGGGGGAAAAAATCTAAAATCTAATGTGACAAAATTAACTGAATATGTATTTTATCCTCCCAAATCTCTTTTATCAGCTTTATTTTTCTATGACTCACTTTTGTGTAATCTTTTCATTCATTCACATTTTTCTCTTACATGTTCCATTTTCCTCATATTTCCAATTTTCCTTGTTGTTTGAAGGATAATTAGAAGGGTGTGTTTAAAATATAAAGTATTTTTACATTAAATTTAAATTATTTAAGTTGCTGGGACCAGCTCCAGCCCAGCATAACCCTGCACAGGATAAGCAGGTATCGGAAATGGATGGATGGATGGATGATCAAATTTGACATGTTTTTTTATTGTCATTTGTGATTAAAGGCTGCACCTCTTGAATAGATGGATTAAAGCATACTTTCATATTAACCCTTTAAATTGTGCTGGAAAAGAAAGAAATTTTAAAGTATATCACAAGTAAATATACCTTTTAACTTCTTGGCTACTTGCAACTTGTACTATACTTTGGTACATCTAAACTTATATAGTTGACTGCTCACCTGGAAATCCTAGTTAAGATAAAATGAACAGCTCCCTTTGAGTTCTGACAGCATGTAATTTGATATCTTAAGGTAAGCAACAAAAAAATAAATAAATAAAGGTATACATAAAAAGCAAACATTTGCACTTCATCTGGTACTAATAAGAGGGCCTGGTGTAAGCCTGCATTATACTGTGTTCAGAAAGTGAGACAAGCCAAGATATTTCTGATGATAGCTAATAAAGTACACCATGCAGGGAACTCTGGGGTTCATGTGGGTACTAAGGATTATATTTATTGGGCATGAAAAGCTGAGAGAGAGAGGTGCCAGGCCATAAAACAAGTCAACAGACTTGTGGTGAGGACAGCCTGGCAGACATAACGCCAGATTATTGCAGTGATTCACAGGTTGTGTGTGCTTCCCCTGGATGTGTGTGTATGTGTATGTGTGTGTGTGTGTATACTGGGTCATGATGTATTTTTTTATTGCCTCAAAATATCAGCATGACAAATAATTATCATGTGAATCTTGATAATTTACTTCTAGCGAACTATCATGTTAAATTAAAAGGAAAAAAACCCAGGATGAAGAGGGTTTATCAACTTTCAGTCCAGGTCGGCCAATGGCAATGCACGGAAGATCTAAGGGGCGGCAAAGATAATGATTGGCAGGCTGCTCAACCAATCAGCAATAGGTACCCTCAAAAAAAGTAGGACGTCAGAGGTGATAATAAATCTCTCCGCCTCCATCTCAACGCCCGAGACTTTTCTCTACACAAAAGCAAGATGTCCGCTGGATGTTCGGAGGCAGTGCAGCTCCGCGTCTGCGGGTATCTGGAGCAAAAACTGCCGTTTTTTGCCACCGGGAAGCCGCCCGATACTGGCTACTAACCAGAAGGACAATAAAATCTCACTGACAGAAAAATTATTTGGACTTGTCAAATGTAAAAATTGTATCAGTAGCTAATTACCTTCACTCCGTATGGTGGATCATCGAATGTAACTAGCATGTACCTGTCGCCTCTACTAGCCGGGTCTCGGGCACGCAGCTGTCAAAAAAAGAAAACCAAAACAATACATGTTAATTTCGACCGATATTGTCCAAGGAACCCTAAGCTCACCAAAGGAACATACTTGCTGAAAAAATCGGGGTAAAATCATTGTTTACCTTCATAAAGACCTCAACCGCGCCTTTAGCAACATCCAGATACGTCGTACCCAAATACGTGCGCTGATTCATAGAGGCGGACGTGTCTAACAGGAAAAGTAAAATAGGCATTTTAAATGTATAGCCGCTGTTGTATGCTTTTCTAAAATACCTCTCATCCACATATGAGCTATCATGCGGCCAAACAGTTGACACATGTGTGTATGTATTTGTTATAATCAGCCCCCCTCAAGAAGAGGGCCGCTGCCTCTGCCCTCTGCCTAACAGCCTTTCCAGAGATCTGCCTCGGCTCGCGCTGTTCAACTTCTGCTCCTAACCCAACGAAACACCCCGCTCCCCCCACCGCCACGCCATTGGCTGGACCCGTAACATTAGTCACGCCCATTGCATATATAAATATGTAATGAGGTCGACATGGCTTGTGTACATCCGCCGACCCATTTCAGTTCTTACTTTCTCAAAAATGTTGCATAAAATTTTTATGTATGGCGCTTGGTATGTGTTATGTACTTATGTGATCACAACCATACATTGTTTAGCTTCAAATGATCCTTTAGTTCATTTGTTGGAAGGGACAGTTTAGCCATCATGTCTCTCTCTCTACTTTCTCTCTGGTGCTGACTTCAAGTGCTCTTCAAAAGCTCCGTACTCCCAACACCCCCCCCCCCCCCC
>VXCM01005521.1:14985-48773 GCA_014773175.1 Lucifuga dentata
CTCTCTCTCTCTCTCTCTCTCTCTCTCTCTCTCTCTCTCTCTCTCCCCGTGTCTGTGCTGACTTCAAGTGCAGCGTCATGCAGTACATGCAGAAAAAATTTTCAACAATTTCATTTTTATATAATCTGGAAAAATATATGCCGTTAGCCCATAAAACTACTGAAATGTAGACAACTGTTTTGTTTTTTTAATGTTTCTTGTCATCACTTCAGCGCATAACTGATGCTTTGTTTTTTCAAATTAAGATTCCAATTGCAAAGGCAGTAAATCGGATTATTACAAAATGCATGACGAAATCTATAATTTAATAATATAGCACACAAAAACAACACCCAAAATACATCATAAATCCATATGTCCCGCTTTTCGTGAGTGTTCATGTACTGGAGTTCTACAATTTCCAACAGATTTGAAGGCAGCATTTATTGTCCAGTATAGTGCTGTTATAATGGGTTTATTGCGATATGGCGGGGTTTAGATTATCCACGGTGCTTTTTATTTCGCCCTAATGTCTTTTTGAGACCTAATCAACCACAATAACCCTATATGACAAGTTGGTGTGTTGTTTTAAGGACATTATTGATAACTCCGTGTTATGCCTCATTTCTTTCAGGGTCCCACGCAGCATTTCTCCGTTTTTTCCGCGCCACGGACCAAAATCTACACAAAACTTTACGTTCCTAACACACGGAAATCTCTTATAGGCCTAAAGGTCATTGTAAAGTCATTAAGAGCCTTCCATAGTAACACTTACCCATGTTAACATATTATCTCCTCCTCTTCTTCCTTTCTGTTTACCCGTACTGTGTTATAAAAGCCTTTAACAACAAATTACAAGTTGGAACAAAAGGAAAGTTTTTCCTTTAATTTATTAATTGAATCTTCCAACATGCAGATGAAATGCTCTGGTGGTTTTTAAATGCAGCTGACTCTGTTTTCTGTGCTTTACTAACAGTACAGTCAGTTAGTTACAGTTTGAAACCATTTATTCAGCGAGTTTTGTTAAACTTCATGTGATTTATAGCTTATATTTTTGTGCAGTCCTCTTAATGTGAAGTATTAACAATTTTATTAGGTTAGAAGCTGAACCTGCGTATCATGCAAATATAACAGAATCTGTGTGGTTTGGGCGTTTCCACAATGAGTATGATAAATATATTATAATTTTCTCCTTAGTCTTTTGCAGTGCCGTTGACTCTTCCCCATCATACATCTTTTACGTCCATTTCTAATGACGTCATTCGCGTAAGTTGGCAGCATTCCGTTGACCTCTGGTATCCCAGCATGCACCGCGGCTCTGCAGTACATTATTGACAAAGAAACAGCAGATAGTAACAAAAACAGGGTGGGATAGCAGCGGAAATCAGCAGAAAAACTCACGATAACAGTGTCTTATATGAACCTGTATGCTGATAATAAGGTAAAAGTCTTTAACTCTCACTTTGTTCTGGCTGTAACACAACATGACATCACGTATTTTATGTCATAACAGCGCTTGTAGCCAGCGTTAAGTGGCTACCAGCTGGGCTTTTCGTAGCCGGCTAAAGCTAATGTTAGCCAGTGTTCACGCACTATTATCCAGCAGTTACAGTATAATAACTATATAAAATATAAACATGCTGGTAGCAGTAGAGTTCAAATAGAAATTAATAGTAGCTCTAATATAAAAAGCTAGTTTTAGTGATTAGTATATTTAAATGCATAACAAACACACTGAAAGGTGTTATCAAGACATGTAGGCTATTTTTATATTTACATTAAATGCATATTACCCACCATCAAACCATTATCTACCTAACTAAATTATTTAGCTGAATGTTATGTCTCGGATGGAATAGAAATTATAAAGTGTTATGGAAACAGTGTCTTGATGATGATTTTTCTCATGAAGAAAGAAAGTGTTGCGACACCATCCATGTAAACACACATGCACACGTGACAGCCACATGGCCTTCGCTGCTTTCCTTCCAAACTAAAGTTGAATTTCTCCACTGTGACCAATTTCCAACTAAATAGTTTTGTACGACTTTTGGATTTTATTTGTGACGCAAAAAGCATGCAAGTCCTACATTTGAAAAGCACTTTAAACCTTATTGCAAGGAGAAGTCTTTGTCTTGAAAACTAGTTTCTTTCAGTGGTAAATTATTGATGAATCAACATGTGAACGCAGTATTTTTTTCAGGCATTTAAAGTATTAATGTACAGATCTGGAGAGTGCCATTGAAGTACTTTTTGACTTTTCATAAATCAATTATATCAAATAAATTACCAAATGCATTTAAAAAATAATGTGTACAGTGTTTTTTATTATAACCAGATTATTTAAATTTAAACTATTCTGTTTAAAAATCTTGGTAAAAAAAAACGTTATAAAATGATCATTACATATACTAATTGATAATTTTGTTTAATTTCTATTTTTAGATTATGAGTAAACTAATAAATTTGAAAATATTCCAAGGAAGGCTTAGGAAACTAATTTCTGTACTAATGTACTAATTTGTGTCTTCCTGTGCTTCAACTTTAAGTACTTTTAATATTTAAAGTTTCTGTTATGTCTTTTCTTCAATGTAAAGACCTTTTACCGTCTGAGAACAATTATTAAACCAACAGAGCAGAAACATGAGCTCTGCCAATAGAAAATGACGCCTGGCCAATCAGAGCTGCTGTTATACTTATTTACAACAGCGATTTATTATTATTTTTCAGATTAAAGAAATCACAAAAGGAAAACTACACAGAAATATTAGTAAATTAAATCACAAAAATTATAACTTTTTTGAACTCCATTTTAAAATTCATTAATTTAGTTTTAACGAAATAATTTAAAATCAGAATAATAAAATTGATTTATTTACTGAAGATTAATTGCAAATACTTTTTAAAATAAAATAATTTAAATATAACCAGTTTATAAACTATTGACTGTATCAATCAGTTAATTGATTATAATTAACTAATTAAAAAGCTCTATAATTACACAAAGCATAACTGTTTAATGTGCTTCTGAGTATTTTAAACTTTGATATACATCTTATTCTGTAAGCTTTATTATTTTCTTACATGCAAAAGTGTAATTTGTACTACAACATCCATCAGATAAATATAATGCAGTAAAGAATGCCAGTAAACATCTTCCTCTGCAGTGACATAAATATTTGAAGAAGCTACAGTGAGTAAATTGGTTTGTCTTCTCCTGCAGCGCCATGCGGAGGCCCTGAGGAGCGGAACGCACGCCGTGGCATTTCCATCCGAGGGGCTTTATAGATCCTGGTATTTAGTGGAGCGGGGGTTCCGGGCAGACGGTGGACGGGGAGGAACAGAGCTCAGCTGGAGCCAATGCAGCAGCAGCACCGACAGCCTGAGCTGGTGGAAGGAAGCCTTCCCGTGTTCGTGTTCCCCACGGAGCTCGTCTTCTACGCAGATGAGCAAACGTCTCACAAGCAGGTGCTCACGCTCTACAACCCCTATGAGTTCGCCCTCAAGTTCAAAGGTCAGTCAGCAAAGCAAAACTGAATAACATGCACTTGTGTGGATATTTTTTATTGATTATCACCTTTAATCTGTGTAATCTTTTGCTTGGTCAGTGCTATGCACAGCGCCTAACAAGTACACGGTGGTGGATTCCACCGGAGCCGTCAAGCCACAGTGCTGTGTGGACATGTGAGTTCAGTGTTTCTTTTTGTTCTTCCTGTTATGCAAAACTGAATTCAATTCAACTCAAAAATAATTTATTAGTCCCACAAGGGGCAATTAAAAGCATAAAGTGACAGACTTCATACAGAACGCCAAATACGGTAGAAGACAAAAACCTGCAAGCGCACAGTATGGGCAAGAACTTTCCTCTTTGACCTTTGGCGTTTACCGTCTTATAGCCTCTGGGACAAAACCAAACTTTCTTCTGTTTGTTTTACATGAAGGATTTCTAAACCGTGTTCCAGAGGACATCATGTGAAGGAGTCATGAAGGACACGTGTTGGATCATTCATAACAGCATAGGCTTTATTCAGTACCTGGTGGGAATTTAACGTGTCAGCGATCGCTGTGTTTTACCAATAAATATGAATTCCCATCCATGTTCTTACTGTTTACAGCTTACTTTACCAAATATGAACTTTATGGTGGTGCTTGTCTGTATTATCAGACTGTTGAGTCTTTACAGCTCTCAGGACTGTGATAGTTTCTTTACTGAGGCTTTTCAGCATCTGCGTGACATCTGGACTTTGGTTGCTTATTCTTCTGTGTCCACTCAGAGTAATCAGGCACAGGGATGTGCGAGCATGCCATTACGGAGTCTACGACAAGTTCCGGCTGCAGGTTTCGGAGCAGAGCCAGCGTAAAGCTCTGGGCCGTAAAGAGGTGAGCGCCACGCTGCGTCCCTCAGCCTCCCAGGAGCCGCCCAGCCCCCGACCTCAGGACGAGGAGCGCAGGACGAAGGAGGCAGACAGCGAGTTCTATGAACAGACGGTGTTTCAGACAGGTAGGGCCTGTCGCTTCCACTAGAGGGAGCCAAATCATCATAAAACTGGCAATTTGGGAACCAGGACAGAATCATTACACACCAGCACTGAAAATATAATCTTGATTTTTTTCACACTTACATGGACGATTCTCAATTTTAATCTCGGTTTTTCTTGTTTTTTTTAAAAAACTAATTAAAAAAAAAAACAATACATAATTCATATTTTCTTTATTAAAACAAGTATGATACTTTTTAAATGAAATTGTAGGGCTTTCTAAACTAAAAATAAAAGTTTTAAAATAAAATCCAGGTTCCTGTGAGGAACACCAGCCTGTCTGCTGCCTCTTGATGCTCTGACATGTTAATATTCCACGTATGACGACCCTCTGATCAGACGCCATGACGCTGGAACACGATGCAGCAACATCATTTGCTTTTTCGCTGCACTTTGACTGCACACCTGCATCTCGCAGCGCTGCATTGCTGCCACTCAGCTGCATGTCTCTGTGCAGCTGAAATGCGTTTGAAGTGCTGCAGCTCCAGACGTTACAGACACGCTGGTTTTCTTGGTATAAGGAACGTGATGACGGGCTTGTTTGACGGAACGACCCGCTGCCACATTTCCGATTAAAAATAGTTAGATACTAGGATTTAAAATAAAAAAAAAAATCTCGATTTGGCGATTCAGCAATTTTGTAAATCGTGTCAAAACGTAAAATTGAATTAATTGATTAAATCGATTTATCGCCTAGCCCTATTACACCCCCACCTCTTTAAAAGATGAGATGTGTGTATGTAGAGTTGTTGCTTCTTTACTGTAACTCGACTAAACTGAAACTGGATCATTGATTATTTACTGTTTATATATCATTCTGGAATGTTTCTTTGATTTTTGGAACTTTGTAATTTTCCTCCTACGTCACACCTGATCGTTTGAGAGGGAGTCTCTCTTTTAATCGCCTCTCCTGACGTTTCTTCCACTCTCCTTACATAATAAGGTTTTAGGGAATTTTTCCTCGTCTTCTTACAGAGCTTGGGCTGGTCAGAAACTGTTAAAGGACCATACCGGCCATTTTGCATGTTTGAGCCTAATATATTCAATTTTCATACATGTAACATTACTGACAATCATGAATTAAGCTAATAAAGATAACACAGAGATGAATGGAGGAAAATGTATGTCTCCGCTATGTTACATAATTTTAGCATTTAAGCTCAATAAAAAGCGTGGAGTGAATGTATGCCTCCACCGGGGAATATAGTCCCAAAAGAAGACCTGCGTTTATGGAAAAATTTAAAGGACCGTGACTTCATAAGGCTGTGTAACTATTAGCAGGAGAAACATGGATTTTTAAGGTGGGTGTATCACTTGAATATTTGATTTTGAAAGATTAAGAGATTTAGCAAAATATCAGGAAAGCTGAAATACGGTTTTATCCTTTGGGAAATGATTGTCAGTAACGTGACATGTATGAAAACTTCATATATTAGGCTCAAACTTGCTAAATGGTGGTATGGTCCTTTAATGTGTGGTTCTGTGAAGCCCATTGAGACGTTGGATGTGACATTGAGCTGGTTGATGGTTTGTGTTGCAGAGAGCCGTGCGGCGGCCGGCGGGCCCAGCCTGCTGACGGTGCTGCTCGGCCTGCTCTGCATGGCCGCCTTGATGCTCCCGACGCTCGGCGAGCACGACTCCACTGTGCCTGTCTACCTCCACTTAAGTGTTAACAAGAAACTTGTAGCTGCTTATGTTCTTGGTGAGACTCATACAAGGTTAAAGGCTCATACCGGTGGTTTTGTATGTTTGAACCCACACGTTACTGCCAAAACACACTACTGCAGCGGTACAGTTTCATATTGTTTTTGCTACCTTCCAGACTGCCATTGGTTTCAGATTAAAATCAACTTGTAGAGACTTGAAACATGCTCAATATAAATAAAATATCACAGAGAAACACACACCATTAGTTTTTGTCGAAATTATTTAATTTAACCGATCCAACATGCAGCTGCACACAAGAAAATGTATTTCTCTGCCAGGGAATATAGTCCCAGGAGACGGCTTTTCAGTAAAAATCAGAATGACTGTGCCTTCTAAAATCGTGCATTGAATTTTAAGGTGAGTGTATCACCTGAACAGTTGTTTCAGACAGATTAGGAGATTTGGCAAAATAACAGGAAAACTAAAAGACGGTTTTATGTTTTGGAAAATGGTCGGCAGTAACATAACGTGTATGAAGGAAGTGTTTATTGGGCTTCAACGCACAAAACAACCGGTATGATCCTTTAAGGATAGAATGAAGTTGTGGATTAAAACCTCAAATATTTTTAAAATATAACACACTGTTAACGTAAAACCCTGTGGTTTCTCTTTATTTTTAGGTCTTCTTACGATGGTCATCCTACGCACATGAAACGCCGTGAGGACGACGAGTGAACGAACTTCAGCGGGACCCTCTGACACACACACATTTTAGCATAATTATTTTATAATCCAGAGATTTGTGTTAATATGTACATTGACACAAGACTGAGCTGATGTCAGCAGAGCTTCAGGTCAATGTCAAAGGCCTGGCGGTCTCAGAGGCTCCGCCCTCTTCCTGTGAAGAAACATGAGACCTTTCAAAATGTCGTTTGGCCTCATATTCCATGACTGTATTTCTCACGTTATTACATCACAGAATGTGGTTAAAGGACCATACCTGTGATTTTGTATGTTTGAGCCTATTATATTAAATTTTCATCCACATAACGTTACTGACAATCATTTCCAAAGCATACTACTGGAACAGTGAATTAAAAATGTTTTTCCTACCTTCCAGACCTCCATTGGTTTCAGTTCATTCTGCTATTAAAATCAACTTGTTGATACTGTAAACGTTCTTGGGATAGGTAATCCATCATCACCAACAAGAGTGTATTCAGGTTTTTTTTAGAAGTTATGTAATTTTAGTGTTTAAGCTCAATAAAAAGCGTGGAGTAAATGTATCCCTCCACCGGGGAATATAGTCCCAAAAGAAGACCTGTGTTTATGGAAAAATTTAAAGGACCNTCCTTTGGGAAATGATTGTCAGTAACGTTACATGTATGAACACTGAATATATTAGGCTCAAACATGCAAAATGGTGGTATGGTCCTTTAAATTTGCAGCAAACAGAAATGTACATATGAAGCCATACTTTATGGCTTTTACCTGTAATCACCCTCAGATTGATTTCTTTTGCATTTTTAGACTTACTTTAGGCTTTGAGGACTAAATGCCATTTCGTGCATGTGTGGACACGTCTGTGAGTGACTTTTATTTTTAAGTGTAATGTACTTTCACATGTCATCAAAGGAACCGTCTTCTTCTGAGGACGTCGTTTGTTTGCCATATTCTATCATTGCTCCCGTTAATAAAGTCTCCGTACGTTTGTCTGGTTTAACATTTTATCAGTGAAACGAGGAGTTTGGCGAATAAGATCAGGATGTAACACGAAAATAACACTGTTTTGCATGTGTGAGCCTAATATATTCAGTTTTCATACGTTACGTTACTGACAATCATTTCCCAAAGGATAAAACCGTATTTCAGCTTTCCTGATATTTTGCTAAATCTCTTAATCTTTCAAAATCAAATATTCAAGTGATACACCCACCTTAAAAATCCATGTTTCTCCTGCTAATATTACACAGCCTTATGAAGTCACGGTCCTTTAAATGTTTTAATGCAAAATGGCTGGTATGGTCCTTTAAGGTTTGTAAGTGTGATAACAGGAAATAATCCAACAGTCGTCATAACAACTTGATAAAAACTGCATATTATGAAGTTTGACAGCGAAAAACTACGATTGGAACTTTTTTCATAAAAGTTGGTTCATTCACAAACAAGCAGCTCATATTTTTAATTTTAAAGGAGCATTGCAAACAATGTGTAAAGTGCTCTACAGAAGAGAATCTCATCTTTAACGCTTGATGCTATTTAAATGAGCATACTGGTGATTTTCCATGTTTTAGCCCAATAAATACAATCTGCATACACGTTATGTGACTGTCAGCCGTTTTCCAAAACACACTGCTGGAGCAGTAAATATTAGAATTGTTGTTCCTACCTTCCAGACTGCCATTGGTTTCAGTTCGTTCCAGTAGCAAAGAAATCATCTTGTACAGACTTGACGTGTTTAAAATAAATAATCCATCACAGCAAACAAAACTAAACATTATTATTTTGCTGTCAGTTACTTAATTTAACTAATCCAAAACACAACAGCATGGAAGAAATTATGTCTCATCCAGGTAACGTGATCCCAGGAGAAGACAAATATATAGACAAGAAATAGAAATCAACCACCTTTGGACTTTCAGAGCAGCATTTAATCCTAAAGTGGGTGTGTCTCCCATTATGGGATTTGACAAAACAACACCTAAACTACGGTGTATGCAGGTTGTAGTTATTAAGCTTAAAGGACCATACCACCAATTTTGCATGAGTCTAATATATTCAATTTTCATACGTTATGTTACTGACAATCATTTCCCAAAGGATAAAACCGTATTTCAGCTTTCCTGATATTTTGCTAAATCTCTTAATCTTTCAAAATCAAATATTCAAGTGATACACCCACCTTAAAAATCCATGTTTCTCCTGCTAATAGTTACACAGCCTTATGAAGTCACGGTCCTTTAAATTTTTCCATAAACGCAGGTCTTCTTTTGGGACTATATTCCCCGGTGGAGGCATACATTCACTCCACGCTTTTTATTGAGCTTAAACACTAAAATTACATAACTTCTAAAAAAACCTGAATACACGTCTTGTTGGTGATGATGGATTACCTATCCCAAGAACGTTTACAGTATCAACAAGTTGATTTTAATAGCAGAATGAACTGAAACCAATGGAGGTCTGGAAGGTAGGAAAAACATTTTTAATTCACCGTTCCAGTAGTATGCTTTGGGAAATGATTGTCAGTAACGTTACATGTATGAAAACTGAATATATTAGGCTCAAACATGCAAAATGTGTGGTATGGTCCTTTAAACATGCAAAACTGACCGGTATGGTCCTTCAGTGTTCATTCTTTGCAAAGCATGACTAGGGGATTCAAACTAAAGAGTTAATTTACAGACATTATAAAGAAGTAATTTTTGTCCAGGAGTTTGATGATAGCATCAGCCAGATGTTTCCAGCTGCAGATTACAGCTTTCAGAGCTTCACAGGCTGAAATATGAAAGAAAGCGCAGAGCAAAGCTGCTTTTCATTTCTGTTCAGAATCTGAACTGTGACGCCGCTCAAATAAAGACGCGCAAACTTCCATAAAACAGGATTTCCAATGTTTTTTTGTTTGCTTGTATGTAAGAAGAAATATGGAGGGATTCAGACACGTAACCACTAACGGCCAGGAAAAAAAAAACACGCAGCACGGCTTCACCTCCACGCTTTAGATTTGTAAGAACTCTGACTTCCTGCATGCAGCTTCACAGGGTTCTGCTTCCTGAACCTAAAAGCTGCTGAAAACCTGCAGAAACATCTGACTTTGTCCAGCAGATTTGGTGTAAATGACAAAACAGAAGCTTCACTTTTCCTGTGGATAAGAACTTTCACCTTCCAGTTTTTTATAAACTTTTTTTTTCCCCATAAATAACATTTAGCCAGCAGGCATGAATGAATCATCTATACTCTGAGTATCTACAGTAACATCTACAGGATCCACCACGCTGTTGCTGTTAAAACACCAACAGTGGCGTGATTTTTCCCACGGTTAATTGCTCAGATCGGGCAATTAAAGTTGCTGTGAGTCAGAGAAGCCGGCGCCAGAGCCAAACGTAGAAAACATCACAGCCGAAACCATTAAAAACACTCTGAATATTTGCTGAAAACAACTTTTCTTACGGTAAGAAAACCGGCTTGTTTGAACGTCAGACGTTCACGTTGCTTTACTAAGAAGAAGAAGAAGAATTCTGCTGAAGCTTTGTGCCACGTTCACCCCACGGCCAAACACAAACATACAAACTAGGACATCTGACACGGTTAATATATACATACTTACAAACAATAAAGGCGTGAAAAACAATAAGTTAAATCTTTTCATAGAAAACCTGCAGAATGTGCAGAGACTCTCCAGCTCCAAACGCCGCTCTCTACACAAAGTCTCCAAAGTCTTTTTCTTCTTGTCCAGTGCTCAATGTGTCTCTGTGGTGAGGAACCGGTGGAATCTGCAGGAACACACACACGCACACGCACACACACACACACACACACACACACACACACACACACACAGGAGCCGAGCACCATCAAAGATCCTCGGCTAGCAGCTGGTGCTCGTCACGTTTTCACTTCCCTCAGATTCTCTCATCCATGGCTTTCCTTTCCTTAATTCGGGTAAATCTAAACGCTCCGACGTACAGCCGTGAAAACGCCGTTCACTACCAGACACGGGCGTTTCCTCTTTAGCTAAGTCTAGTTTGGCGAGGAGAAACCGCTCGTCATCCTTTTTTTTTAGCGTCTCTTCATTTTGGAGACAAATCCTGGAGGGAGGCGAAGGGCGAGTTGCTGGAAGAGGAGGGCGACACTCCCTCCATCTTTCCCAGGGAGTCGGTGGAGGAGCCGACGCTGCTCAGACTCCCGTCCAGCAAATCTGGAGAGTGACTGAAAGAGAACAAAGGTCAGAGGTCAGAAACCCTGCAGACGAGTTACGCAATCAACACAGCGTTTTCTCTGCGAAACAAAGTTTGCTTTTTTTTAACCTTTGTCATTTTAAAACTAATCCATATATTATATTTAAGAACTCAAGAGTTTTCACACTTCAACGTGAATTTAATGTAGAAAGAAAGTAAGCCGAGCAGACGTCCTCCTCGCTGTGATTTCAACCCAAATCAACGACAAAAACAGAATCTGAGCAATGTGTAAAACTGTTCCATGCTAAAATCCATGGCTGACTTATTTTGTGGCTGCTTTCTGCGTTAGCATTCTAAGCTAACGACCGTCCTGACATGGAAAGCAGCCTGAAGAAGCTTTCCTGCTGTCAGAGGAGTGCTAACTTATCATTTAGCCACAAAACGAAGCTAATCTGGTTCGTGTTCATAACGACCAAGCCATTTTCGTTTTGGAACAGGAAAATGGAAAACGAGTCTCTTCCCGTTTTTTGTTTGAAATAGGATAACGAAAAACTATCGGTCGTCGTTTTCTGATTTTTCTTTTATGTCCATAAAGTAAATTAGTTTCATTCTGGAAAATTTTCTGCTTTGCTTTTGCATTTATTTCTTTGTTTGTCCCATAAGTCTTTGGTCTTTACCTGGTTTGTAACCGCCTAAAAACGAAGGAGAGGAAGAAGCTAATCGGACTAGCGGCAGATTAAAACAGGAAATATGTCTTTGTACGAACATGCAGATTTCACTTTAGAAAACAGGAAAAGGAATGTCTAGCGCTGATATGGCTGCTGCATTATGGAGGATTTTCGGACGTGTTGTGCTGAATAGCGAAGCTGCTCTGATGGCAAACTTGAGCTAGAAGTCGCTAATGCTAATTTTTCAAGCATGGAACTAATTTACCATTTATGAACATCAAAAGAATTACAAGAAGAAATAAAAAGAATTTCGTTTTCCTGTCAAAACAAAAAACAGGAAGAGGTTCGTTATCCGTTTCCCCGTTCCAAAACAAAAATGAACGCGCCTCTTACAGCCTTTACAGAAAACTCATGACCCAAACGTGTTTTTGGCGTTTTTTTCCTGCCGCGTCGCTTCGGTCGTACCAGGAGCCGAGGTCGGACAGGTTGGAGGCGTCAGAGGACAGCATGGTGGTGGTTCCCTGAAAGAGCCGCTTAGGCTGACTCTCCGTCTCCATCTCACCTGCACACAAAGAGAAGCTTTACGTTTAGATGTCCGTCTGCTGTCAATCAGAGACAGTTTGTTCTTTTATCATCACGTTTTAGACGTTAATATGAGCAACTCGCTTATTATCAGCGTGTTTCCTGAAGGCCAAGCGTCCCCAGGAGCTTCATATCAGCTGTACATAAAACTACATTCATATTTAACACGCTATGATGGCGACAAGATCCAGTTGCTAACCAGAAATCTCTTTTAAAGGATCACACCAGCGGTTTTGCACGTTTACTCCCAATAAATACAAACCACAACTTTCAACCATTTTCCAAAACATAAAACTATTTTACTTTTCCTGTTATTTTGTTAAATCTCCTGATCTTTCAAAATCAAATGTTCTGCTTAAACACTGCCTTAACATTTAATCTTTCACCTGCTAATATGTAGATGGGACAGTTTTTAATTTCTGAGTAAAAGCCAGGACTATATTCTCTGGCGGAGGCATACAATTTCATCATGTAGCTCTGTTGCATCAGTTAAATTAAGTACCAGATAAAAAACACCAGCGTTTGATCTGCTGTGATGATGACTGACCTCAGGCACGTTTCAAGTCTCTACAAGTTGATTTTTACAGCGTTTTGGAATGAAAGCAATGGCTGCCTGGAAGCTACGGAAAACTGTTCCAAAATTTACCGCTTGAGTAGGATTTTTTTGGGGGGGAAAATGTTTATGTATGCAGTGTATTTATTGGGCTAAAACATGTAAAACCACCAGTATGGTCCTTTAAAGCTTAAACAAGATAGCTAACCAAGCTAGGAGATGTTGATGGGATCCATACAGCAAACACCAACACTGACTTTAACTCATCTCAACACAACGAGAGAGAATTCTCCGTTCTTCCCAAAACGTCCTCCAAACGGCGTTCATCTGAACACATCGTCTTTATTAAAACAGAAAACTGCTGGCATTTCATCACAAACAGGCATGACTGTTGTAAAAGCACACGGGACAGGAGTGAAGGCGTGAGGAGTACTTCACCTTTGCGTTTAATCGGCCCCAGAATGCTGGCTCTGATGCAGTTGATGGGGCTTTGACTCCGCCGGCTGAAGAGCACAGAAAACCAATAAGTTATCACATAAAGCCACAGTAACTTTGCTGTATGTAGCGTCGCCTTGCTGGTGGACGAGGTCAGCATTTACGACACGTGAAGCTGCTAAAACCACAAACCGCACAGTTTATCTGGATTACGCAACAGCGAGATGCTGCCAAACCTGCTAATAATCAGAGAAGCCAATAAAACACAACACCGCAGACCTTCAGGGTTTACATCAGGACCTCGTTAGGTTCTCATTAAATCATCAGAAGTGCAGATTTTTTTTTATTATTTCAGAAAGTGTAACTGTGAAGTCATTTGTAGCTGTAAATGTAATTTCAGTTTATGAGCATAATCTGGATTTGAGCCTGTCGATCTTTGCTTTGGTGCAAATAAAGTCATTTTCTGCTTAATTGTGTTCTTAGTTTTGGGAAACTGAAGCAATTAAAGGAAAGAAAAGGTGCAGATGACAAAACCTTATCTACAAATCCTGATAATGATTATTGACATACCGTAATCTTCCTATAATAGTTTAAATATTTTAGCACAACACACTTCTATATTTTTTGTCTATATTTTTTCATGTGAAAGATTAAAGAGTTAAAGGTTAAATGCAGCTCAGTATCTCCCCACATACTCATTTTCATTTCACGATTTACCCTTCAGCTAAATATGTATTCATGCTGTGAAGTACTTTTAGTATTTGGCCTTAACTGACAAACCATTAATCATCACAATAAGTTCTGGCGTATGATCATTTACGCAACAACAGAGCTGAAATTATATTAAAAATAAAAGCTAAGGCTGTAAATTTGTCACCTGTACAATCTGTCATCTTCACCTGTAAACTCATTTCACTTTATATTTACAATAAATTCAAACATTTACTCTAATAAACCAATGTAAACTGAAAAATCTTATTTTCCCTTTCATAAAGAGAAACTCAGTTCATACAACGACAAAGCTGTTAGGATTAGAAGCTGCTGTCATCTACAGCAGATGTTAATAAATGTTCATTAAAGGACCATACCACCTATTTTGCACGTTTGAGCCTAATATATTAAATTTTCATACAAGTAACGACAATCATTTCCAAAGCATACTACTGGAACGGTGAATTAAAACTGTTTTTCCTACCTTCCAGACCTCCATTGGTTTCAGTTCATTCTCTATTAAAATCAACTTGTTGATACTGTAAATGTTCTTGGGATAGGTAATCCATCATCACCAACAAGACGTGTATTCAGGTTTTTTTAGAAGTTATGTAATTTTAGTGTTTAAGCTCAATAAAAAGCGTGGAGTGAATGTATGCCTCCACCGGGGAATATAGTCCCAAAAGAAGACCTGCGTTTATGGAAAAATTTAAAGGACCGTGACTTCATAAGGCTGTGTAACTATTAGCAGGAGAAACATGGATTTTTAAGGTGGGTGTATCACTTGAATATTTGATTTTGAAAGATTAAGAGATTTAGCAAAATATCAGGAAAGCTGAAATACGGTTTTATCCTTTGGGAAATGATTGTCAGTAACGTAACATGTATGAAAACTGAATATATTAGGCTCAAACATGCAAAATGGGTGGTATGGTCCTTTAACAGTGAGAAGGCAGCGTTTCAGCTTATTACAGCTGCACTCTAAAATCCGGCGCTCACCTGAAGCGGCGCGTGGGGCTCGGGATGGGGCTGGGCGTCAGGCCATTGCTGCTCACAAGGGTTTGTAGTGATGGAGAGAAACACTGCTGCTCACCAGAAGAAAGACAGAAATGTTATCAGCTCCACCATCTTCTGAATCCCACTTACACACCTTTCTGATGTCTTTTGTCTTTTTGCCAGCACAAAAGTCACAGGTTGAATACAAACATGCAAACATTAACATCTGTAAAGCCATAACCAAAAATTCTTCATTAAAAAACAAAAGTATAGCCTATTTTTTTTTTTTTTATTTTGAGTATATTGCTAATAATTTGCTTCCTGCAGGCTATTAAACAGCATTTCCTGCATTACAAATCAAGTAAAGTCGGGAAAATGAGTTAAGTGAAAACCAGATAAATGCTTTAATTATGGCCTCCATCTGTTTTTTTATTTTTATTTTTTGCAGAAGCTGGTTTAAGGTGTTCATGTAAACAAAGCGTTGGTGCCTGAAGAGATCAGATGTACCTTCTTCCCGATCCCTCTGGTTGGGGATGGAGCAGGAGATACAGGAACAAAGTCGATGCGTTTTGGAGACGAAGATGCCGATTTCTCTAAATCATTGTCATTCTGCAAAAACAAACAGTTAGCGGAAACACGGGAGGATCCTTCATCTTCAGTCCTGTCTCAGCAGACGCACTAACGCAGGATAAAACTCATCAGAGACAGGAATGTGGGAGTATTATACTACCAACTCAGCCTGTCCTTGAAAGACTGGTGGCCCTGTTAACTCCAAGTGTTTTCATCTAGCATGTTTGTACATGTCCACTCTCCAGAAAGGGAAAGCTGGGCAAACTGTGGCACTGAGCCAAAACATGCAGCGGGAAAATACAGGAGTTCAAGGATCCAAAGCAAAGGAATATGTAAGCGGCTGCTGATGGGAGTTCAACATGCAGGAAGAGTCGTTCTTTACCAGACTGAGGCTTTCTTCCCAGGACTGGCTCATCTGCATGGCAGCTTGAACTTCCCTGTGGACACAAAAAGGGAATACGCTTGTTGATAACCAGGACTAGCATCGTTCTTACAACATGCCATCACATTTCAATAAGATAATGCTTTATGCATTCAAAGCTTTGACTTACCGCTCATGAGCAGTCTCTCTGTTCATCACATCTACGCCCTCTTCCTGCAAGAGCACAAAAAACTAACAATCAACTTTCTTCTATCGCCCCATTGCAGTCCAGGCCTGATTCCAGCTCAAATCCAAATCCAATCACATATTAAAAGCTAAACTTGTTTGACAGTTTAAGTCCATAAATTCAAGTCAGCCGGTTGCTCTGTTGGAGCCTGGTACTACCATTTGATCAACTCTGTGAGATCGATGGCCCTGTTAACTCCACAATCTGCTCCTCTAGCATGTTTTCCATCCGCCGTCACGCCCTGTGACTTGAGAGGGAGACAACGGTATGACATGCTCATCATCAGACACAACACACGACTTTCTTCTTACTTGTTTTATCTGATGAAGTCTGGTGCTGGGGACTCGGATGGGAGATGAAGGGACCTGTAAAGGAAGCGTGTGCAAAGGAGAACAAGGTTTAAGATGAAATAATTCTGATGAGTAAATTCAGTAAATATGTTTAACAAAACTATCGTTGTACCATATTGGGCCTGTTGACAACTGTAGTGCTATTTCTCCGGCTGCGCAGAACTTCTCTCTGGAACACTTGGGAGCTGTCGCTGTAATAAAGTCAAACATTTTCAACTATGTCTTCAGTGTCTAAATCAGTTTAATTTTATTTACACTGGGGAATCAACTGTGAAAATGAAGGATGAAAACGTTCAGAAAAGCGTGGTGCAGCTAAATAAAAATGTCATATTTTAAAACCTTAGGCCATTTATCATGGGAGCACTGTTGGATCTTCTCAAGTGTCCATCGCTCTGGACTATGGAAGACGGCATCTCCAGATCCAGCTCCATCTTCTCCTGAGGCATGACTCCTGGGTTGTTCATCCTGCTGCTGTCACCCACTCATGAAATTAACTCGGTGTTGTTAGCTGTACTGCAAACTTTGCTTGGTTTACATGTTTTTAACAAAAGTTCATGATAAGGGTAACTGAGATGAAGCCAGCTAACGTAATGTCCACCCACAACAAGCTGCCAGGCCTTTTCTTTTTGATGCAGACCTCGTTAATTAAGAAACATAATTAGCATTAGCGCCACAATTCCCTCATATTACAGCTATGCGGTGAGCCTGAACCGGCCTGTGCTAACGCTACCTGTAACGTTATGACAGTCACCAACTTTGCCGATGGATGGTTAGCATGCCGTGCCTACATACCGCACAATGCCCGGTAACTTTTAGCTACCGACCCGTTAGTCTCCCGGTGCAAAGAAACAGTCGGTGACCACTGAAACACCAGTAAACTGCAACTGCACATAAACGTATTAAATTAGCAATGTTAGCCGAACTGACCAGCTAGCTACCTCACAAATAAGCATCCGTCTTAGCTCTACCGTAGGTGACGTTAAGCTAAAGCCGCTGTTGCTAAATGAATATAACAGCGTAGCTCGCTATCGCTACTGCTAGCAACACAGCTACGGCTAACCTGATAGGCTACCTAACCTGAACCTGGCTAAGCTAGCATGAACGCCAATAGCCACAATGCCATATCGAGAGGGGCTTCAAGTCACTAAATATCCCCGTCCTTTAGCATGATAGCTACCACGGCTCATTTCAACTACATAAATCCTGTGTGGCGCAAATTTCATAAGCTCTACAATTTCCTTTTTTGTTTATGGCGCGGCCGAAAGTGAACAGCACCACAGATGATGACAGGGTTAGCTAGCTAGCTAACAGTAGCTGAAAGCTTCACGCCCCTTTCAGCGCTGCAGCGTTGCAGCGCTGTCCAATGAAAGAGCGCGGTGTGCCGGCGTGCTGCTGCCGCTCCCTCGCTGCTCATCCTGGTCCTGCTTATTTTCCTTTTTTTTTTTTCTTCCCTCTGCTAACTTCATCTGATGATCTAAATCCAATTAATCAAGAGTTAATTCTTGACTGGCTAAAGACACCTGATGTAGTTTCTCAGGTGGAGCAGGAAGAGATGGAAAATATAAAAAATGCTGGGTTACTGTGACTCCATGCTACTTTTCTGCCAAATAAATTACCAATAAAGTTATCACAATTCTTACTTCTGACCTTATAAGTTTATAAGGTCTGTTATGTCCACAACATTTCTCCACAGAGGTTTACACTACAAGTGGTTCACAAACCATGGTACGCGTACCACTGATGGTACACGTATGCCAGATGAATGGAAATTTCTGCAGGGAATAAAAACGCTTGGAATCCAAGAAAATTCTACTGCAGCAAATTATTCCTTCAATAAGTTATTATTATTGCTGTAGTTTGTCACCCGGCCGTAATATCCAATGCACAAAAACTTCACAACTAACATTTGGTCAGAAAAAGCAGCTGTTTAATTCCTTGTTCAGTTTTGTAAGCTGATGGTGGAGCTCTGTTAATGCACGAGCAACGTTCTCATGTTCTTCACCAAGACTGAAATACTCCACACACACACACACACACTTAACACACAGATACTTAACACACGTTTTAGGAAGCCCTTGAGCTTCTCTTAACCACTACTAACATCTCTATTTGACCCTTTTAACTTGGCTGTTTGGCGTTAAAGTACATGTGAAGATTTGCAGAAAAATAAAATACACTGATCAGATAATGGATGTGAATTTTAATGGCTGGTATTTCAAAATTCAGGTGAAATTGGTTTACAGCAATGGCACCACTGAATGAATATTTATAGCAGAGATTAGAAAAAATAGTTTGAGGTAAATTATATCAAGTCTGCCGGATTTAATCAAAGCTAGTTCCAGATAAATTATTTCAAACATTATTCAATAACATTTAATTGGTTTAATAACATCAATTGTACAGCTGCAGAATATAAATATTTTCCAGCATAAAAAGAATATATGCTAATGATCATACCAAGAAAGGAGATGCCAAGATAAAGATTCCACTATACACTCATAAAAAACAGAGGATATTTCATCTTCATTACATCCGTTATTTAATTGGGGACAACAAATAATTGTGTAACTTACACAGTAAATCTTAAACGAGGCAACATGTAACACAATATAGTGTTACAGAAAAGCACTTTGTCCCAAAGCAAATAAGACTTGAAAAAAATCTAACATTCTCTTCAAGAGGGCCAAAAACAAACTAGCTGATAATTCCTGGCAAATGTGGAAACTTAAGATGAAATATTAGGAATATTTTATAAAACAGGAGGTTGTCAGATTGTTTGGAAATCCTGAAGTAGCACAAAATAGCAGCAATGTTCTAATAAATTACTCTTTTGCTTAAAAATAACAAAGATAACAATTAGTGAAGGGGTGTAGAATCTAATTCCAAGCAAAGCTGGGCTGTCAGTCACACCATAATTATCATACAGTCTGACATGTATGTCACTAAAACCACAAACGACAGGATTATCACTATATCAGTGTATCCTCAGGGACCCTGAGCAGGCTGAGAAGTTTCCTGTGACACAAAAATGAAGAAATCAAATATAAAATGAACTGCAAAATAAAAAAAGAAATAATTATACATCAATAATCGGAATAAGTGTTCTTCATGCTTTGTACTTCTCCTTTCCTGTTTCACTAATGACGCAGATATGCTGAAAAACAGAAAAAGATCAATGAGAAGTAAAGCTGATTATTGATTTACAGATTTCTTTTAAAGGACCGTCCATTTTGCATGTCTGAGCCTAATACATTCAATTTTCATACATGTAATGTTACTGATAATCATTTCCAAAGCATACTACTGGAACAGTGAATTAAAAATGTTTTTCCTACCTTCCAGACCTCCATTGGTTTCAGTTCATTCTGCTATTAAAATCAACTTGTTGATACTGTAAACGTTCTTGGGATAGGTAATCCATCATCACCAACAAGACGTGTATTCAGGTTTTTTTAGAAGTTATGTAATTTTAGTGTTTAAGCTCAATAAAAAGCGTGGAGTGAATGTATGCCTCCACCGGGGAATATAGTCCCAAAAGAAGACCTGCGTTTATGGAAAAATTTAAAGGACCGTGACTTCATAAGGCTGTGTAACTATTAGCAGGAGAAACATGGATTTTTAAGGTGGGTGTATCACTTGAATATTTGATTTTGAAAGATTAAGAGATTTAGCAAAATATCAGGAAAGCTGAAATACGGTTTTATCCTTTGGGAAATGATTGTCAGTAACGTAACATGTATGAATACTGAATATATTAGGCTCAAACATGCAAAATGGTGGCATGGTCCTTTAAAGGGTTTTGGTCTTGTCATACCAAACAACACACAAGTTCAAACAATAATGAACAGAAAATATCAAGCTTACGTCTGAAATACTTACATTTAGATCTCTGAAGTACTCATTGTAATCTAGCGCGTATCCCACTACAAATTTGTCAGGAACCTCAAATCCTACATCTGAAATAAACAGGTGAGTACACGTATTACTGCTTGACGTGTAAAAACACGACAACAATCAATAAAAGATAAAAATATATATGATGCATCATTCAAAGGAAATGATAGAAATATAACACAGTAATCTAGAGAAGATTAATCTAAAATAGGGCGGAATTCATAAAAAAATGACAGTAACGACACAGAGTCACATTAAATAAGTGCCTTAATAAAGCTTCTCTTATGTTCATCAGAGCACCGTGTCACTTTAAGGTGTCGCTGGTGTAAGGTGAGCCTCAGGTAAAAACCTATAAAGA
This sequence comes from Lucifuga dentata, assembly GCA_014773175.1. Lineage (NCBI taxonomy): Eukaryota > Metazoa > Chordata > Actinopteri > Ophidiiformes > Bythitidae > Lucifuga > Lucifuga dentata. The sequence goes on from VXCM01005521.1 coordinate 35,773, forward strand.
TCAGCGTGTTAATGAGCTGCTTCATGTTTAAAAGTCAGGATTTATTCTACTTCATCTGGTGTCAAAGTGAAGCAGACATGTTTTATCAGAAAGGAACAAATTCTGCTGTAGAGCTCCACATTTTAACAGACTGACACTAAGATAGGAGAGATAAGAGATCCACACACTACTCTCCATAGTGAGATGGAGAGAGAGAGAGAGAGACGCAGAGAACGAGGTTTGAAGAAGAAACTCGGTGCCACTAGCATGTGAAGATCAGATTAAAATTCAGTATTTAATAAACTCATCAGCTGAGTTTTGATGAAGATTCTCAGTCATCCAGGCGGTAGATAAACTGTATGAAAACTCAGTCACGTCAAGTTTTTAATTCTTAAACGTTTCATCGTTCATCCAAACGGCTTCATCTGAAATGATGTTAAACCTCCAGTAATGACAGTAACTATGGTGTCAAATCACAACTAACCTTCAATTCCAAATAAATACATATATTTTTCAAAATTTTTTTTGAATGCATTAATTTCAAATAAAAAATTAGATTTTTTTTTTTTTGGAATTTATTCATTTTTTGATATTTGAATAATGCATTTTGCACCACACATTACTCAAGGTTATATGGTCGGTTATAAAGAGTTTAACTTCCTTCTGTTCATCATTTCTGACTGAAGCCGTTTGATGAAACGTTTCAGAATTAAAAACTTGGCTCAGTTTTCATACAGTTGATCATCTAAGTTTTTTTATCTATCAAATTATTGATCGTTAACACATATGAGGCAAATGCAATTTAAAATGTAAATAGATTTCATACTGATGGAATTTACCGCAGACTGAAACACGTCTTCATGTTGGTGATTTTCTTCTATGATTCGCTTTCCTGACATGTAAATAAGGAAATACCATAATAACGCCTCTTTCAAGGCAAACGCTAAAAGATGGTGGTGAAGTGGATTATGAATGAGGGAGCGTGTTTGCGTGACGATATTTGCCCATATCGACAGGGTAAATTTTATGAATCAGTGAAAATGTGTGAAACTCACAGTCTGGCCGGTAGCCGACACTTCTTGGTGTTCTCTTCACCAACAAACTGAACACAGGAAGAAAGCAGAACACGTCAGAATACACAACATACACACACACACACACACACACAGAAAGATGATCAGGTGAGTCCTTCTGGTGTGACGGTACAGTAGTTCACACCTGAAGATATTAAATTACCTCGCTACTTTAACCATTTTGGGATTGTACTGTTTTAGGAGTTGCAATAACGTCTTCATCGTCTTTCCCGTGTCGATAATATCCTGGAAACAGAACAAGTGAGAAACTTGCGTTAGATGCTGGACTGGAAAGACGTACAATTCAATATAAATAAAAAAAAAATCAATATACATACCTCCACAATCAGGACATTCTGTGCAAACAGAAGAAAAGGTCTGATGTTAGTTAAAGTGAAAACAACACCTAAATATGAAATCTAATGATGTCATGAGTTTTGTGGACGTGGATGGAGTGTTCCTGCTGATGCTACTTTAAACCGTCGTTAGCGTCGTGGCGTATCCACACTTATCCACCGTATCTACCTGGGCTACGTTTGGCTGCTCACCTTTAAGACCTTGCCACTTCAAACGGCGTGCCTGTCGTCTGATGGCGTCTGAAAGCCCGTTTATCTGGCGGGCTGCGTCCAGCTAAATCTGTAAACTTTCCTAAATGGACACGGCGAAAGCCACGCCCACCAGGGACTGCAGATGAAAATTAGCCTTTTATGCTAAATCTGATACATTTACACCATGTTTATGCATGAAGTTGATTAATGTCGATTAAGTAATGTTGAATAATGTTAATGTAATGTCAAATGTTGATTAATCTTCTTTTAACCTATAAGGCCTTGCAATAAAATGGAGTGATTGATTGATTGATTGAATGTCCCTGTATAAATAAATAAATACCTAAATACTTGACGCAGCAGTTGCTCAGGTGTCGGATAAAAGTGGTTTTCATTTGTCTTTTTTAAATCTCTCTTTGTGTTTTACATTTCAAATGTAACTTCAGGTTAATCATCATTAATAATGACTGGAATATCAAAATAAATGGTATTATTGTTGTTATATTTATAGATTTTTTTCTTTTCTCTTTTCTTTCTTTTTCTTTTCTGCTGACAAGTTCTTTTTTTCCTGTCTGCATATATAGTGGTGGTATATGCCAAATTTTTATGTATGTATATGTTCTTATAGTTACTGATGGACTTCTCACCTTGCCCGTCAGCGTGGACAGGTCGTCTCCACCGATGACTTTGATTTCTCCTGTCGACTGGTCGTTCTGTCACAAGAAAGAAAGACGTTACGGATTTGAATGCTGCAGAAAGTGAAGGAAACTAAAGAAAGATGGTTTGGAATAAAAGAAAGGAGCCGTTACACAGTAGCTCTTGAGGCGGATGAAGTCCACCGTCATGGGGATGGAGCGGTCGCTGTTCCTGTTCAGCGCCTTGATGTAGTCCAGCAGGTCTGCAAAGAACTTGTAGCCACCTTTAAGGACGCAGAGCGCCACGATGTGGTGTCCACCCATCTCCTTCATGATCTCTCTGGCTAGTCTCTCTGTCCTGAAGGGGGAGAGAGAGAGAGAGAGAGAGTGTGAGTGAGTGAGAGAGTGAGTGAGAAAGAGAAAAGAGAGAGACAGACAGAGAGACAGATAGAGAAGACAGAGAGACACACAGAGAGGAGAGACAGAGAGAAAGACAGAGAGAGAGAGTGAGAGAGAGAGAGAGCAGAGAGACAGTGAATGAGAAAGAAAAGAGAGAGAGAGAAAGAAAGAAAGAAGAGAGACAGAAAAAAAGAGAGCGAAAGAGAGAGACAGACAGATGAAAAGAGAGAGAGAGAGAGAGACAGAAAGGTCAGCTGAGTTTTCTGCTGAGGTCAGCATTAGTTCTCATCGTTAGCGTTAGCTCGTAAAGACGTGGCACTGCACCTGTCCAGGATGAGTCCGTGTGGGATGTAGACACTCTCCAGGTCAGACGCGTAGTGTTTAGGTATGCAGAAGAGGTCCAGGTCGTATCCCTGCTCCTCATCGCTGATCTGCATCAGAACACACAACAAACACAACTTCAAACATGACACAAACGGGTTTTAAAGGACCATACCCTTCATTTAGCGTGTTTGAACCTAATTTATTCAGTTTTCATACATGTAACGTTACATCAATCATTTCCCAAAGCATACTGCTGGAACAGTGAATTAAAAATGTTTTTCCTACCTTCCAGACCTCCATTGGTTTCAGTTCATTCTGCAATTAAAATCAACTTGTTGATACTGTAAACGTTCTTGGGATAGGTAATCCATCATCACCAACAAGACGTGTATTCAGGTTTTTTTTAGAAGTTGTAATTTTAGTGTTTAAGCTCAATAAAAAGCGTGGAGTGAATGTATGCCTCCACCAGGGAATATAGTCCCAAAAGAAGACCTGCGTTTATGGAAAAATTTAAAGGACCGTGACTTCATAAGGCTGTGTAACTATTAGCAGGAGAAACATGGATTTTTAAGGTGGGTGTATCACTTGAATATTTGATTTTGAAAGATTAAGAGATTTAGCAAAATATCAGGAAAGCTGAAATACGGTTTTATCCTTTGGGAAATGATTGTCAGTAACGTAACATGTATGAAAACTGAATATATTAGGGTTAAACATGCAAAATGGGTGGTATGGTCCTTTAAAGGCATGTCGGGGTGGTTATGTAACATGAGACATGCGGGGTGGCGTAAGGGGACGAGGGCAACGCTGGTTTATTTTCCCTCCATGTTTACATTGCTGGAAATAGTTTTTCTGTCAGCAAACAGAAACTCTGAGGATGAGAAGCTGATCATTTCTTTCTTTTTTTCAGTTAAACACCAGAGAATCCGTTTTCCACTCCATCTTCTTTTCAAATGGCTAAACAAACGTCCTCCCAGGAATTCCAAACCACACGTCGTCTGCAGTATTTCTTAAATTTGTACAATGAAGTTTCCTGCTCTTGCACAAACTGCTGGACGCATGAACCCGGTGGCGTGACGGCGTCATGTGACAGTGGGAAGCTGAGAGCCTGAGGTGGGAACGACGCGAGACCACGAGAGGACTGCACGCTTTTCAAACACTCATACGTGTCTCCAGTGAGTCTGCATAAATCACAGGAGACAGTTTAAAGGAGCATGCCTGTGATTTGGTCAATAAATATTACCCACACACACGTTACGTTACTGACAACCATTTTCCAAGTTTAGTTTTGTGTTATTTTGCCAAATCCTCTAATCTTTCTGAATCACCTGTTCAGGTGATACACACCATAAAATTCAAAGTTTCACCTGTAACACTTACATCCTAATGGAAAAGGCACAGTTGTTTATAATTTCTGCTTAAAAGCCCCCGTCTTTTCTCCTGGGACTATATTCCCTGGCAGAGACATACATTTTCTTCCATGCAGCTCCATGTTTGATCAATTAAATTAAGTTACGTCGACAAAAATATTATTAGAAGGCTTGCTCTACAAGTTGATTTATAACGCGTTCTGCAGTGAACTGAAACCAATGGCAGTCTGGAAGGTAGGAAAAACCATTCTAACATTCTAAAAAAAAAAAATTCTAAAATTTACCGCTCCAATAGCATGTTTTAGAAAATGGTAGTCAATGTGCAGGTCGTGTGTATATTGGGCTCAAACATGCATGATCGCCGGTATGGTCCTTTAAGTTTGCCTGAATGAAGTCCATGTTTGGCAACACTGGACTGTATGAATAAAAATGATTATATATATATATATATATATAAAAATGTGTGTGTGTGCATGCCAGTCTGCTATCCAGACACTAAATAACAATACAAACTGTCTTCTAAATGCTGTAACTGTTTTGCTAAATGAGCTCCTGGTTATTTATTCACTCCTGCAGCAAAGACGTCATTACAGGCCAGAAAGCTTATCTGGTGTAAGAAATACAAAATCCATGCAGACAACAGGAAGCAGCAGCGCCTGATGACTTAAACTGAATTTACGTACTTTAAACTGACATACTTTCAACATTTTTGGATAATTCAGGCCTGCTGCACTGACGTCAACAGAAAGTTCAGATTAATTTACCACAAACTACCACAACCTTTTGGTCTGAGAATCTAATAAGATGTTTTGGTTTCTCATAGGAGCAAATTAAGCTACTTAAAGGACCATACCAGTGATTTTGAATGTGTGATGCCAATAAATGCTACATGTTACATTACTGCCAACCATTTTCCAAAACATAAATCTGTATTTTAGTTTTCCTGTTATTTTACTACAATTACAGTCCAGGTGATACATCCACCTTAAAATTCAATGTTTCACCTGCTACCAGGTGCGCTTGAATGTAGAAAGGGTAGTCTTTTTAATTTCTCAGTAAAAGCCGGGACTATATTTCCTGGCGGAGATATACATTGTCTTCCTTGCAGCTCCATGGCAGTAAGATATGTCGCCTTTGTTTGGTATATTTGCTCTTTTATGTATTTTTTTATTTTTACATTTTTTTAAACTTTTTGTGTTAACTTTCTGGTCTTGTAACTGTTTGCAAGAACTATGAACATATGACTTTTGGTTGTTGGGTAATTTTCTTTTTTTTTTTTGTAATGTGTTTAGAATTATTATGGCTTTTGTTGTTTCTTTGTCTGCTTTTTGTTTGCTTTTTTAACAGGATGCTTTTAGCATTTGGCCAGGGAATACCGGTGAAAATTAGCCTTTGGCAGACTCTGGTACATTTAGAGAAATGTTTATTAATGTACACTGTCCCTGTAAAAAATGAATAAATAAATAAACAAACACAGGGTTTAATTTTAATCACAAAAAACTTTTAGGCTTTCATCAAAGTTTTGATTGGCTGGAGACTGGCTGGATTGTGTAAAGCTATTTGCTTTACACAATCATATTCATTATTTCTTTTTCTAGATGTGTGTGTTGTATTGTGAAACCGATCAAAAATAGACTTTTGTCCTTATATGGACATTAAATAAGCCGCCGCCCCCGCCCCCCCCTGCATACTGTGTATTACCGTACTTATTTCCTGTATGTGGATGTGATCACGTGCCATTACAAATAAAATAGTTATAACTATATGGGTGGAACCTATTATTATGTTAAGAAACACACACATTAACACACTCATTTTGGTTTTAATGAGCTCACCCAAAAAGCCCTGTTGCGTCACACACGGAGCGTGGACAGCGTGGTTTTACTCTCCCTGTAGGCCGCGCGACGTTAACCCAAATACTACGGTAACGCCGCCTAACCCACCGCCGTAACGGGACAACGGGCAACCAAGGTGAGGCCCCGCAGACGAGTNCGCCGCCTAACCCACCGCCGTAACGGGACAACGGGCAACCAAGGTGAGGCCCCGCAGACGAGTTATTAACGAAGCACGGCACAGCTGAAGATTTAATGAAAGCAGCGGCGTGTTTTTTTCCCGTGTATCGTGAACACGCAGCCACTTTCTGCGTTATATTTCGTTTCGGTTGTTAAGAGGGAAAACTCACCACCACACAGGGACTGGATGTCGCCATTTCCATGCGGGTCACCACCTTCACTTTGATGTATCCTTCCGCGGCGTTCAGTCAGAGAAAATAGACACCTGCAGTCACACGCGTCTCACACACACTTCAGCCTTGTGACAGCCGCACACACACATGGAGGAGCTGGCTAGGTGGCTAGCTACAGGCTAGGCTTCTCTCCGTGCTCGCCCAGGTTCTGCTATATGTGTGTGATGACGTGATACGTGACGGGCGAATCAAATGCGCAGGAGTTGGGCTGCTCCGCCCATTTCCGGAAAAAAACTGCGGCGTCGCGTGCTGCCATGCAGAGGTAACAGGAAGGCGGCTAAAGTTCAAGCAAAACTGCAGATGGGGACAAATTAAAGAAAAAACAACATATCTTATTAAACTGCACTATAGATTATTCTATTTCATTTTATCTTTTTTTTTTTTAATTTTCCCTTGTTTAATTTTCTTTCTCGTTATGTTTAAATGTTGCTTTATTTTGTCCTTATTGTCTTTTAAATGTTGTTTTTATGTATTTTGTCTTGCCTTTGTACTTGAATGCTGCTATATAAATAAATGTGCCTAAAGTGTTTTCCACCAGAACATTTTCATTGTACCTTTGGCATAAACTTTACAATTCTCAGGAACTCTGTTGAACATCATTCTTCTAAAAAAACAAAACAAAAAAAAAGCTTATTCAATCTCATAAGCATTCCATGATGCTGAGCTCTGGTGTTTGTGAGCAGAAACAGCAATATATTTCATTATTTCACTATGAAACTCAAATCATTCAGGCACCTCTGCTGCCACGCATGATGCTGTCATCACTCAGATATAAACCTTATCTTACCTCATCCTTGTGGATCTATATTTGTATTTGTATATATTTTATATACATTAGTTTTAGTTTAATTTTTTGTATAGTATATAATTTTTTTCTAACTTTGATTTGCATTTTTTGCATTTGCAGTACTTGACTTTGTTTTTATTGCACGTTATGTAACTTCTACTAACTTGTACTACTGAGCAACCGAGGCACAATAACTTCTCTCAGGAAAAATAAAGATTTATCTTATCTTATCCTCATCAGGACAGAAATGTTTCATCGTACCGTAAAGATGAGCTGATGTAGCTGTTCACTACAAGGAGACGAGTGGAGTCAAACTATGTCAGCAATATGCTGATATGTTAAAGGACCAGATCAGTGATTTTGCATGTTTAAGCCCAATAACCTGCTTATACATTGTTATTGACAATCACTTTCCAAACATAAAACTGTATTTTAGTTTTTCTGTTATTTTGCCAAGTGTCCTAATCTTTCACCTAAAAGTTCAAGGTTTCATCTGCTAACATTTGTCCAAATGTAAAAGGGACGGTCATTTTTAATTTCTCGGATAAAAGCAGTCTTGTACTTGGATTATATTCCCAGAACTGAAACCAATGGCAGTATGGAAGGTAGGAAAAACAATTCCAATATTTACAGCACCAGTAGCATGTTTTGGGAAACGGCTGGCAGTAATGTAACATGTATGCCCCACACATAATTTTTGACATATATACAATAAATGAAATAAAATCAGCATTTTGGATGATTAAAATTGTAAATGTAGGCATATTTTGTAATATGTAATAAAGCTTTTAAGAGCATCAGTAAACTTTAATAATTTAGTTATTGGCATTGGCGTTAGTATTGAAAAGCCTTGTCATTTGGTTTGGGAGTCTTGAATGCTGTGGAAGACATATTATGCTTTCATACACTGAGTTACTGTGGCAGAATGTTCTGGATGGTGTTGTGGAGGTGTGAGAGGCCTGAGGCTGAGTGCAGAATGCAGCTTGTCACGCAGCCAGAATGAACAGACATTCCAGGTAGTGTGAGATTCCTCACTTTCCAAACCGCGCCAGACATCTTCATAACACCTTCTTACCAGCCATAGAAGAAGCAGCGTGAATTCATCCAACGTGGCATAAGAAAGACTCGATTCACTCGGTACATGTGTAAAATAAAATCTTTTCCAATCATTCATGGGTACGTTTTGCAGAGATACAAGAACAGGATGTCAAACAAATCAAGCCGTCTCCTCTAAAGAGCTCTACTTTGCTCTTTAGCAGCTAAATAAAAAAACGCCACCTTTCACAGTGGGAGAATCCAAGTGCATGCTGGCAAAACTTGTAACTGTGACGGTCTGATATCCAGATATTCAAAATTACTCATTGTGATAATAGTAGCAAAATATTACATATCGAGAAAGAAAGGCTAACATGAAAAGAGAATTCTTAAGACATGATTACAGGAACAAAGTAATCAAACTGCACAACTTCATAGAGAGACTAGTAACAAACAGACGCCTCAGAAAAGGGAGTCCTTAGAAGCTGACGAAGAGGAAGAATGGTTGTTTTCTGCAAGTTAAAGGACCACACCAGTGATTTTGCATGTTTAAGCCCAATAAATATCACATACCACATATGGTATGTTACTGACAACTAATTTCCAAAACATAAAACTGTATTTTTTTCCTGTTATTTTGCTGAATCCTCTAATCTTTCAAACTCGAATGTTCATGTGATTCATTCACCTTAAAATTCAGCATTTTGCCTGCGAACACGTATAGTCATGTAGAAGGGCAGGTTTTTAATTTCTCTTTAAAAGCTGTCTTCTCTTGGGACTATATTTCCTGGCGTAGACATACATTGTCAGCGATGTAGCTCCGTTTTGGACCAATTAAATAAAGTTACTTCAACAAAAAAAACTTAACAGGCTTTGTGTTAGCTGAGATAGCTTATTTATCTCAAACATGTTTCAAATCTCTATAAGTTGATTTTTACATCGTGTTGGAATTTAACTGAAACCAACAGCAGTCTGAAAGGTAGAAAAAACAATCTAAAAATTATCCACTTCAGTAGTATGTTTCAGGAAATAATTATCAGTAACTAACGTGTATGCAGGTTGTACATGTTGGGTTCAAACATGCTAAATCACCAGGATTGTCCTTGAAGTCTGGGTCATGTGAACTGTGAGGGACATGGGCAGCTTGACAATCTAAAGATCAGCCTGTTCATGCTAACGTCACGTAAACTGAGCCGAGAAGAAAGATCAGCCGTGATCTGTGCACAGCATCCTCCTTTGTCTGCAGAGCACCGCCGGCATCAGGCCGCCATGTAACGGAAGAAACCATGTGAGTTACCGTGGAAACTCGTAGACTGTGACTTTGAGAGTGCGGCTAAGATTCAGTATAAAAAATATTTCCTCCTCCTCATCTCTGAATTCTTCTTTCTCCTCCACTTCACATCTGTCAGGCCGACCTGTAAAAACACAAACCAAACGACACGTTTAAATCCCATTTACACTGCTGCAGTAAAACAGAACATTTAAAGGACCATACTGCCCGTTTTGCATGTTTGAGCCTAATATATTCAATTTTCATACATGTAACGTTACTGACAATCATTTTCCAAAGCATACTACTGGAACGGTGAATTAAAAATGTTTTTCCTACCTTCCAGACCTCCATTGGTTTCAGTTCATTCTCTATTAAAATCAACTTGTTGATACTGTAAACGTTCTTGGGATAGGTAATCCATCATCACCAACAAGACGTGTATTCAGGTTTTTTTAGAAGTTATGTAATTTTAGTGTTTAAGCTCAATAAAAAGCGTGGAGTGAATGTATGCCTCCACCGGGGAATATAGTCCCAAAAGAAGACCTGCGTTTATGGAAAAATTTAAAGGACCGTGACTTCATAAGGCTGTGTAACTATTAGCAGGAGAAACATGGATTTTTAAGGTGGGTGTATCACTTGAATATTTGATTTTGAAAGATTAAGAGATTTTGCAAAATATCAGGAAAGCTGAAATACGGTTTTATCCTTTGGGAAATGATTGTCAGTAACGTAACATGTATGAAAATTGAATATATTAGACTCAAACATGCTAAATGGCTGGTATGGTCCTTTAACAGGGATAATTAAGGGCATGTTCACACCAACTTCATTTGGAGTGTGTATTTCAGACCCTGGAGTGTTTTTCCCTCTAAATTCAGTTCATTTGGGAACATTTTGACACCAAACACTCGGTCAGGTCCCAGAGGAACTCAGGAGCAGTTTGTTTACGTTCCAAACTATTTCTGAGCTCTGTGAGGAGATGCGCTGATCTTCAGAATGATCTAGAAACAAAGACGTGTGGTTAAAATTAACCTACAGCTTTAATTATCATGAGCAAATTCAAAAATAAGTAAATAAAAAAACTGTGATATGGCTGAACGTGTCACCAAACATGTCTCTGTGTGAATAAGTTAGCGGTTAGCATGTAGCATGTGGTTCCATTCTCCTGTTCAGCCATCTGAAAGCATAATGAGATACATGGAGGCTTGACGTGCATTAATGCCAATTATTTTTGATTTATGGCCCAAATGATGACTGTGAACATAAGAACATATCTCTAATCCGTCTCTCTTCCGTGTGTTTTAGTTTATCACAGAGTTAACTGCTTATTATTTCAGATATTTTGCTCCATATTTCTGACCAATGAGCAGTCTTCTTGCATTTTGTTGTTGTGTTCTGGTTTGTTTGGAATTCTGTGTCAAACCTATAAAAGAAACTTTGTGCTTTGAGTTTTGAGCAGATAAATGAGAAGGATGGATTACTGAGTTTGTGACGTCATTAGATCAGATTTTTTGATAAAACAGCATCAGATAAACTGTAGCCGTTCCTGTCCAACTCATAACTGCTACATGAGTTGTTGTATTATTTCAGTTTGAGCTGTTTTATCTCCGACTTGAAATAAGGAAAAGGACAAAGCACAGACTCTTCAGTATTTAAGGTTTTTTTCTCCTCTTCCTCAGTTCTTTATTTGGTGTTTTACTTTCATATTGTAGGCTTATATAATCCAAAACTGGATTTGTTTTTGTATGATGCATTATGTTTGACTGTTCATCTGCACACAAATAAAAAAAAAAGAAATTAAAAAAAAAACAATTTTGTAGAAATGTGGTCTNGTTCATCTGCACACAAATAAAAAAAAAAGAAATTAAAAAAAAAACAATTTTGTAGAAATGTGGTCTCTGATTCTGAGCAAAGCAAGCATGCTGCAGCTCTGACACGGCCTAAATAACAGGTTTTTTCCTACCTAGTTGCCGTTGACCTGCGATGACGGCAGCGTTCCTCCGTGGTCGATCGCTGCTTTCTCTCTGCTGCGATTCTCTCGTTCCTCGTCTTCCTCGTCTCTCTCCTCGTTTCCGCTGTGGTTCTTACAGTACAGTCTGAAACAACAGATTCTGCTTAATAACATAAAAATATCTCTAAACAAGAAACAAATTCATAACATCGTCCAAATTAAAGGTCCAACACCGCTCCTAATGATGACGCAGTACTGTCATACTCAGTCTGTAGTAAGCCTCAATATGAACTGATTTAAAAATGTAAAGATGTAAAATCATTAAATTATTTCCGTTAATGCATGATTTGTGGAACTGTTCTGCTGTTTTACCTATTTTGGGATAAAATGTTGGAGAAAATGGAAGAGGGGCTTTGATTTCCTGTTCCTCAGACACCAAAACTCCGCCTCTTAAATGATAAAAATGACGTTAAAGGAATAAATTTTAAAGCTTTAAGTCTGAGTTTAGCATCAGCACACAGACTTATTTACACATTCTTTCCTTTTAACTCATATTTCTTATAGTTTTCTTTTTAACTACTTCATAGGTGTTCTTCATCCTTCAGGGAAAGGATGAAGGTATAAAACAATGTCTTATGAGGTTATGTTAATTAGAAAATCAGAAAAAAATGATAAAGATAAATATGAAATATGGGGGAACTTCCTAAGTTACCTTAAAGGTATTTAAAAAAAAAGTTTTTTATATATACCATATGTATATATAAATGTTTTAGGTTTTTTTTTTNGGGTTAGGCCACACTCCCTTTTTTGTTGTTGACGTGTTCTGTTTCTGTGTTATATTTGAGAGTTATGCTCATCTTTTTTGGTTTTATTGACTTGTTCTTGTGATGTATATGAATCTGAATACACGATCAATAAAAAAAATCATTAAATTATTTCTCATAAAAGTCTGGAGTGATGATGTTGTGACTGCAGTAAGAGCTGACATCAGAATTAATAAAAGCTGATCAGAATCAAATGTATTGTGTTTTTAATGAAACCATTTTTCAGTCGTGCGCCAACTTCCTGTCAGCTTGGCGACTTTTCCAGTGACAGAGGTCAAAGGTCAACCTGGCCTTTCTTGATGCTGGTGTGTAAAATGTAACAGCAGAAGGCGACTCACTTGTAGATGCCGCGCGCCATGTTTTCTATGTACTTGGCTTTGTCCTGCAGGCCGCAGTGGTAGTGGTACGTCTTCACGCACGCTTTGATCTCACAGCCGATGGTCGCGCCCAGCTGAGCGCACAGCGTACACTTCTAAAAAAAACCAAAAAGCGATGCATTCAGTCACATCTGTTTTTTAATGAGTACCGTATATACTCGACTAAGCTGACCCCCCCCCC
>VXCM01005521.1:48975-72686 GCA_014773175.1 Lucifuga dentata
TCCATCAATTTATTAGTTTATAAATTACCTGTTTTTCTGAGTATTGTCATAGTATTCCTCTGATTTTCTGAAAATAATCCATGTACGGGTCGTGGCTGTTTTAAAACTTCACCGCTTTAACGCGCTTCTCTTCCTGACGCACACCGGAATGATAACATCGCCTGTTGTTCTTTTAATGGATTATTTATTTTCTAAATCACAACAAAACGTGAGGTGAGGTAAATAACTGTACCGCTGCCCCGTTCCTCCAGCTGAGCGTCTATAGATCCTCCGTGACGGAGCCGGTACGTATCACAGCGGATCATAGCGGCACTTCACGGATCAGTCAGCATATTAAAACTAATAACTTATTTGATTTCACTTTTCCCAAATTAAATATTTTAAACATTTGATAATTAACCAAGAAATGGCTCTAACATCGGTACCGGTAAACGTGATATTTATTTCAGCAGCTGATTACGTTAGCCTTACTGGCCTCTGCAAAATGTGCTTAATAAGATGTTTAGTCAGGAAATATCATTATAAGATATGATTTAAACTGTTTTCCATGGGTAGTGGTAATTGGTAGTATTTCGATGCCTGGAAATTTCAATCTGATTTGAATTACTCGACTATAAACCGACCCCCGATTTGTCTGGTTAAAAAAACCTGGCTTATAGTCGAGTTTATACGGTAATCAAACAAATCTTCTCACCATTCGTTTCCCTCTCTTGATTTCCTGGATGACCGTTTTCACGTCAAAGTTGCCAAATTCAGCGCGTGAAGTCGTGGTCAGCTGCACCGTCCCCGACGAGAAGAGCTGAGGTTCACACAGGACACGCGTGTTAGCACCAAAATATGGGTCCAATAAAAGCTCTCTCTCACACACACACACACACACACACACACAGGAAAACTCACCATGCACCTGTAGTGTGCAGCAACTTTTTTGCAGTTGTCGGTATGAAGCATGCCTCTCGTCTGATTCTCCTCCTCGCCGGCGTGGCAGAAGCCGCAGCGCTGGCCTCCGTCTCCCAGGCTGGACCTGAGCGGCGACCTGTCCCGCTACAACACACACACATCAGTGAGACTAAACCACACACACACACTCCAAACATCCTGTTCCAAGCAGTTCCTGCGTGACTTTACACGCGTTTCTTACGTGGGAGGAGCTTTCCTCGTCCACAGCCTGCGAGGACGTGGAGCGCGAGTCTTCTGATTGGCCGTGAGATCCAGCCTTAGCTCGCCCTTTTTCAAACCGTCCTCGGCCTCGACTTTGCGGAGGCGAGGAGTCTGAATCGTTGGCCACGCCCCCCTCTCCATCTGACAACAAACACGCCACGAGATAACAATAAGCTCAAAGTAGCAAACCATGCTGGAGCCAAACTAAAACCGACTTCAGAAGTCATTTTATCAGGGATTCTCTAAACCGTTTCTGCTCTCAGCGGGAAAAACTACACATTATACATGCTATACTACACGCTTTACATCATGGTTAGTTCCTCAGGTAATGGGATTCATCAATTCAGGCTGCTTTATGAATAATATGATGAGTGTAGAGTGTTTTTGTCTTAAACTGCAATATATGTTCTTAATCTGTGTGTGTATGTATGTATGTGTGTGTATATGTGTCTGTATGTACAGTATGTATGTATATATGTACGTATGTATGTACAGATGTAATGTCTGTGTTTTTAATCTGGCTGCAAACCAAATTTCCCCTTTGGGAGAATAAAGACTGAGATATGACATCATCTTTACCATTAAACAAAAATGTGTTAAAGGACCATACCACCCATTTTGCATGTTTGAGCTCTCTCTTTCTGTCTTTCCATGTCTTCTCTCTCTCTCTCTCTCTCTCTCTCTCATGTCCATCTTTTCTCTCTCACTCTCTGTCCATGTCTGTCTGTCTTTTCTCTCTCTCTCTCTCTGCATATGTCCGTCCTCTCTCTCTTTCTATCTGTCCATATGTCCGTCTTTTCTCTCACTGTCTCTCTCTTTCTATCTGTCCATGTCTGTCCTCTCTCTCTCTCTGATGTTAAAGGCGACTTTACCTTGAATCCCGTCTTGAGAAGCGTCGCGGTGTTTGCGACAGTAAACGCTGCCAAACAGAAAGAGAATTAAACTTAAATCATGAAACGTCTCTTCATTTCCTTTAGCCTGATGAAGCAGCAGAGACTCACAGGTAAATGCCTTGTGAGGGATTCTCTTTGACCTGGGCCTTGTCCTTCACAGCACAGTAATAGTGATACGTCCTCCTGCATGTCTTCACGTCGCAGCCGATCGTAGCACCGGGACGGTGACACGAGGAACACATCTGAAACGAAACACGGCTGCAGTAAAATGTGGATCAAAGTATTTCACTTCCACACAGTCCACGACGTGTCTGAAACAGGCTGCAGGGAATTTTATGATTCTGGGTGGAGCTCAGATCAGAACCAGCAGGAAGAGAACACAACAAGAATAATCTCAACACGTGTGTTGTTACGCAAAGACATGTTACACGTTACCAACATTTCTTCATTTACTTACATTTCTTAACATCTAAATATCTCAGGAAGTTACT
The DNA here is from genome assembly GCA_014773175.1 of Lucifuga dentata. Taxonomy (NCBI): domain Eukaryota; kingdom Metazoa; phylum Chordata; class Actinopteri; order Ophidiiformes; family Bythitidae; genus Lucifuga; species Lucifuga dentata. The sequence continues at coordinate 51,521 of VXCM01005521.1, forward strand.
GGATTTTACGAAATGAAACGTGTTGAGCTGATGTAAAGCCACAGAATTATATTTAAAGGACCATACCACACATTTTACACGTTTGAGTCTAATATATTCAATGTTCATACATGTAATGTTACTGACAATCATTTCCCAAAGCATACTACTGGAACGGTGAATTAAAAATGTTTTTCCTACCTTCCAGACCTCCATTGGTTTCAGTTCATTCTGCTATTAAAATCAACTTGTTGATACTGTAAACGTTCTTGGGATAGGTAATCCATCATCACCAACAAGACGTGTATTCAGGTTTTTTTAGAAGTTATGTAATTTTAGTGTTTAAGCTCAATAAAAAGCGTGGAGTGAATGTATGCCTCCACCGGGGAATATAGTCCCAAAAGAAGACCTGCGTTTATGGAAAAATTTAAAGGACCGTGACTTCATAAGGCTGTGTAACTATTAGCAGGAGAAACATGGATTTTTAAGGTGGGTGTATCACTTGAATATTTGATTTTGAAAGATTAAGAGATTTAGCAAAATATCAGGAAAGCTGAAATACGGTTTTATCCTTTGGGAAATGATTGTCAGTAACGTAACATGTATGAAAACTGAATATATTAGGGTTAAACATGCAAAATGGTGGTATGGTCCTTTAATTATACTTATATTTTAGGGTGTTTCTAATATTTTTCCCACCTCATTCACTTATATGGAGAAGCCAAAATATTAGAAACATGGTGCGACATAATGCAGTCCATAAAAACAACTCAGATTTAAAAAATGAAAATTGAGCTGAATCAATAAATACAAATTATCAGTTTCAAAATAATTGTTTTATTACTGCATTATTTATTTACCTATTTATTTATTGACTTTATCTATTTACTGTATTTATCATGTTTATCCATTTTTTTTGGCCACTAAGTCTATGTATGGTGTCTGTAAAAAAGAAAACAAAATCAGGACATTTTTCATAGTATTAAAGATTAGAAATTATATTTATATGACACAAACCGCTGATCAGAACACTATCAAATTTTTAATAAAAATATAAAAATGTGTAAAACTGATAATCGGATTTTGTTTTTTACAATAACACAAATGGTGTGTAAATTAAATCAAAAACAGATAACCTGTTTTGAGGAAATTGAATAAAAAAAATGAATAAAGAAGGAACGCTGAGCTCAGACAAGCAGCCTGAAATATAAAATTACAATATTCTACTATAAAATAATTATTGGACCACTAGATTGTTAACTTATATTTGTTGTTTATACATGACATCATCGCAGTAGAACAAAGCTCCACAGTGCCTCCTAGTGGCCTTACAACAGAATTTCCTCCATCCACACTCACCAGTTTATTCCCTCGTTTTATCTCCTTCTTCACGTCCTCGATGGAAAATCCGCCGATGTTGTCGCCGTCTGAGGGAGATGTGACCAAAGCCGAAGAGAAAAGCTGCGAGAGACGATTCCAAACACGATAACAGTCGATCATATTCAACCAAACAATCATCATCATCTTTGCTGCAGCATCAGTTCTATCGGCTGGAATCTGCATATTTATGTTTCTTTTTATAATTTTATCCATGTGATTTTAAACTTCAATAAACAACTTTATAAAGATTTTGTGTGTTTTGCTGGGGAACATATTACATATATATAATTTTATTATTATTTCTTTTAAGGGTCTGTTTAAAACCATTACAGTGCTTGAATGAACAACTTCTCCCCATGCTGCAGCACCACTGTGCACACTGAATGAAAACAGACTATTTTAGATACTGTCTCTTTAAGACCCCTTCTGCTCTATTTTGATTGGTCAACTATGATGTCGCAAATGCTGGCCAAAAAGATTCAATCTGTAGCCTCACACTTAAAGGAACACACCAGTGATTTTGCATGTTTAACCCCTATAAATACAACCTACATACATGTTATGGTTATTTATTGGGCTCAAACATGCAAAATCACCGGTATGGTCCTTTAATGGGGGTGTTAACCATTTGTTGCATGTTGACATCAACATATATAAAGAAATAAGGGACAAAAACAAAGCTTTAAAGTCAATTTGTGTTTTTTCTTACTGGATGTATTTGTCTAAACGTCAGCGTCATATTTTACAAAGTAAAATACCACAATATTACACGATAAAAGTGAGGGAAATAACTGAAATGTAATATTTTCCCTTTAAAAGATGTCATCATAAGTAATTTTTAAAGTCATAATCACAAAATTGTGCTTTATATGTGGAATTTTCCACATTTTCCTGAATGGAATGATGAGACAAAGCTGTAGAGTCAAACCAGGAATTAAATATATTGCATTATATTTTACGTATGTACTATTTTGCATATGTTAATTGTTTTTGGACTGCATGTGATCATGATTATCATGATGTCTCTGATCTTGATGACTTTCTGTAACTTTGTGTGTCTGGATTCTCAGGCTACATGTGTTGGTGTGATCTTGGTGATTAATATTTTTCTTTCTTTGTGAAGCATTTTGTAACTTATGTTTTGAGAAGTGCTTTATAAATAAAGTTCATTACTATTATTATTTGAGCAAGATAATTTAATGCAAAGTAAATACATTATTTTTAATATTCTGACTTTTTGTTACCACTTTTTATAAAATAAAATGCTGAAATTAAGTGTGGCTTTCTGCTGCTTCAGAACAAAAAACAACATGAACAGTAAACATTCTGCATATAGGTTAAGGGCGTGACGCAAACGGGCATGTGTGTGTGTGTGAAAAGGCTAAAAGGCACGTCGGCGGTCTGTCTCCTCACCATGCACTTATGGTGAGCCGCCACCTTCTGGCCGTCGGACACCAGCAGCTGGCCACACTCTTTCCCCCGGCTGGTTCTGCAGAAGGCACATTTGGGCTGCCGTGCTGCAGCTCCTTTCCTCTGGCCTGACATGACGAACCAAACACGCTGCAGAGGAACGACAAAACAACATGGAATTACACTCATGCTGCTCCATCTTTAAGGACCATACCAGTGGTTTTGCATGTTTGAGCCCAATATACCACAGGTTCAAAATTTACTTGTATTTACCTATTCTATTCATAAGGCTGTGTAACTATTAGCAGGAGAAACATGGATTTTTAAGGTGGGTGTATCACTTGAATATTTGATTTTGAAAGATTAAGAGATTTTGCAAAATATCAGGAAAGCTGAAATACGGTTTTATCCTTTCGGAAATGACTGTCCGATGAAAATTGAATATATTAGGCTCAAACATGCAAAATGGTGGTATGGTCCTTTAATGTGTACATACTCTTGTATAAATCTATGTAAATGTATATTTTTGTAACTCTATCTAAATTACTTATCTAGATCTCCATCTAAATTACCACAAATCATTGACAGATTCAATATGAAATGTAGCTCATTGTGTTTCTTCCAAATAAAACCCAATAATGAGTAAAAATACCTGGAAATGAGCCGTTGGAAATTCTTTCCCAGAAACTGTTGGAAACAAAACTTTTGACACAACTGATACTTCAAGTAACTCCAAAACTCAAAAACAGAGCAGAAGAGTGACAGAAAGAGGAGTTCTGCGTCCTAAAATGCGCCTGAATGCAGCGATTTGCTCTCAGGCTCACAGATTCGTCGCATGTCTGCAGCTTGATGTTTGTTGATCCTGGATAATTTAGTTTGACAGTTTCTGACGAGCTTCCACTGCAGCCTGACAGCACACAGCGCTCCGTGTTTTCCCTCTCTCCCTGACTGATCAATGAACTCACCTCATTTAGTGGAAAAACCTGCCGTGATGAGCGGCTTTTCAGAAAATGAAGCAGAAATGTGTTTCTCATTTTATAAACACTCTGCTCCATTTTCCTATGAAACCTCTTCTGCTGCAACTCCAAAACATTCAGACCCATAGAAAAAAATTTAATTACTCTGTACTGACTGTTTTCAACCATTTACCCTTGAGGAGATGCAGATTAAAGGACCACACCTCCCATTTTGTTTGCATGTTTGAGCCTAATATATTCAGTTTTCATACATGTAACGTTACTGACAATCATTTCCCAAAGGATAAAACCGTATTTCAGCTTTCCTGATATTTTGCTAAATCTCTTAATCTTTCAAAATCAAATATTCAAGTGATACACCCACCTTAAAAATCCATGTTTCTCCTGCTAATAGTTACACAGCCTTATGAAGTCACGGTCCTTTAAATTTTTCCATAAACGCAGGTCTTCTTTTGGGACTATATTCCCCGGTGGAGGCATACATTCACTCCACGCTTTTTATTGAGCTTAAACACTAAAATTACATAACTTCTAAAAAAACCTGAATACACGTCTTGTTGGTGATGATGGATTACCTATCCCAAGAACGTTTACAGTATCAACAAGTTGATTTTAATAGCAGAATGAACTGAAACCAATGGAGGTCTGGAAGGTAGGAAAAACATTTTTAATTCACCGTTCCAGTAGTATGCTTTGGAAATGATTGTCAGTAATGTTACATGTATGAAAACTGAATATATTAGGCTCAAACATGCAAAATCACCAGTATGGTCCTTTAACAGTATAGCTGTATTTGTATATTTAAAGGAACATGCTGGCGATTTTGCAAGTTTGAGTCCAATATAAACCATTTTCCAAAACATACAACTAGAACAGTAAATTTTAGAATTGTTTTTCCTGCCTTCCAGGCAGCCATTTTTTTCATTCCAGTACAACATAAAAATGAACTTGTAGAGACGTTAAACATGCCTGAGATAAATAATCCATCACAGAAAACACAATGCTGGTAAAATTTTTTGTCATAGTAACTTTATTTAACTGATCCAACATGGAGCTACACGGAACAAATGTATGTCTCCACCAGGAAATATAGACCCAGGAAAAGACGGATTTTTACGAGAAATCAAAGGACTTATGGTGGGTGTATCACCTGAACGTTTGATTCTGAAAGATTAGAGCATTTGGCGAAATAAGATGTTTTGGGCAGTTATGTAACGCAGTATTTATTGGGCTCAAACATGCTAAATCACCGGTATGGTCCTTTATCTGTGCATTTCTCTCAGTTGTGGCACGGTTTGGGTCCACGTGTCTCCTGAGACAAACTCACTGAGACAATACAAAGCGATTGTGAGTGACCGCCTTTATGTTTTGATTAAATATATTTCCCAGGATGACCATTCATCACGTGGTTTATTGAGAATGAAAATGATGTTAAATCATATTCTATGGCCTTCAAAGTCACCAGATCTCAACCCAAATGTACCGCCATCATCATCATCATCGTCATCATCATAAAAAAAACAACGGTTATTTTGTTAAAAGAAATGTAAATAGAGTTCCACAGACTTGTGCAATCTATGTAGGCGTTTCTGGAGCTCATGGTGGCATAATAACACCTTAATAAGCCACTTTATATGAATCTTTCTTTAATTTATCACCATACATTAAATCTGAGCATTAAACAGCCTCTGTGAGCGGTTATTAGCGGTTATTAGCCCACATATGAAAGTGGGTGTTTAAGAATCAGAGCAGCATAGCGCTGCGACGCCTTATAACTGTTCAGCCATCCTGATGAGGACTGGCTGCGGCTCCTGAACACAAACCTTCAGCAGAAACATCATCATCATCATCATCATCATCAAGTCGTTATTTCTGCTGTGACATCATCACAGCACCATCAGACCCACCAGCACCACCGTGGCCTGTCGGTGATCAGAACGAGCAGAACACCGGGAAACGGCCCACATTTCTCCCTACAAAGTTTTGAATTAAAGGGGGTGTGTGTGACTGCTAACACACAAATAACTCAGAAAACACACCATCAACATCAGCACGGCTGGACTCAAACACGAGGCCTCTCCGAGCAGCAGAACCGCGGCGGTCCGCAGCAAAGTCTGACTCTTACCGGCTACGTTTCAGGAAGGACACCGAAACCTGCGCATATTTCCCTTTAAACAGTGGAAATAATCATGACGGCGCGGGTGTTTGCAAACCGTTTGGAAGTAAAGAGCGCCATACGTGATGTCTCCCCGTGACAAGCAGAAACACGGCCTAAAAGCACAACGGGCCACAAAACACACACACATCCTCCGGTAAACACACACACACACACTTCACAGCTCACCTGCTGCTCTTATCCCGCCGCCTCACACTCTAAAAACACGGAACAAAACGTCCCGGGATGAAAGTGTGTTTCTTTCCGTCCTTCCTTTCTCAGAAGTGATCGTGTGCTTTTTTTACCCCAACGTCAAGTCAGCCATGTTGGAGGAAGCTACCAGTTCCGACTGGACGTTTCAAAATAAAAGCCTCTTTTTTGTCACCTAATGCTGCGTTCGACAGTCCTCGGAACTCGGAATTTTCCGACTTTCTCCTTGGGGACGGCATCTGAAGTCGGAGCTCATGCTGCGTTCGAGTTATCTCGGAAGTCGGAATTTTTCCAAGTCGGAATTTCCGACTTCTGACCTCAAACCTTTCCAGTCAAGTGTAAAGTAAAAAGCATGGCTGAACACCAATAAATCCTGTTAGATTAAATAAACTTAGTAATAAATGCTAACTAAAGTAAAGTTTGACCACAGGACTGTTTGGTTGTGTTGTTTTACAATGATATTAATCACAGTATTAAACATCTGTGCAGAGAAGTAATATTCTAAAATTATTCACACTTACATATCAATGGTAAACAGTTATTATACACTATAGACAGTTAACTTGGTGATATATTTTGACCTTTTTATTTCAATGTCACACAACAAAAAATGTTTTATTTACCTGTTAGCTGATCATTTCCATCCATAAAGCTGGCTTCCATGGTCGCCGCCATATCGAGTGACGTCATACTCATGAAGTCGGCGTAGATAATTTTGGTGAGTTTCCCAGTCTGAGCTTCGACTTCAAGTTCCGCTCCAACGCATTTTTCCAAGCAGGAAGTCAGAAAAATCGGAGTTCTGAGGTCTGTCGGAGCTCCGACTGGGAAAAATCCGACTTCCGAGCTAACTCGAACGCAGCACATGTTTCGAAAGTGAAAGAACACCGGATGAGGATTGAAGGTAGAAAATAAAAGTTTTAATAATCCAAACGTCCTCTACGACATACAACCACAGCCATATTTCTTTCACTTCATTTTTATCATTTAAGAGACAAAGTTTCGGTGTCCGAGGAATAGGATCTCAACCTCTCTTCCATAGTTTGCAACGTTTTATCCAAAAATGGGTAAACAACAGAACCAAACGTCTTTCTTTTCTTTACATCTCCAACATAAATCATAATCTAACAGACCCATTCTTTTTAATATACTGGAGTAAAATAATATCTGTGCAACACTTTATACATTATACCTTTTCCTTTCTTCCTTAAATTCTTTCCAATATTTGAAATTATTATTTAACCAAGAATTCTTATCAATCTGAATCCAAATCCTTCTGCCATACATTAACCACAGCCATACTGACCAAGAAGGTTCCACAAAATTAGGAAATACCACATAAAAAGACTTTCATTTTGACGTACATTAAGGTGAGTCATATGAAATCGCATTCTATTAGAAGTGTGTGTAAAACCCCTTTTTCTTTTATCAATTGTTTTATAATTACATAAAGACATATAAACCCGTTCTAAAGGCTTCGGGCAGTTCAAGTTCTTAGTATAGGTGACTGGTTCTCAAACTGTGGTACCAATTCCACAAGTGATACTTAAAGCGCCTCCATGGCAAGCCACATGAGCCTGAAAAAATTCTTTAGAGGAGCAAAACAATTAAATCTATTAAAATTCTATTATTAGGTCAAATTATTCACAAATAAATGAATTTTATTAAGAAATATGTCTTAAAGGTTAATTATTATTCTCTTTTTATTTAAAAAAAAATGTTGAAAATAGCCTAACTTTGTGCACATCATGCATTTCTGTTCTAGGTGGAGGTCAGTGACCCTTCTCATCCTCATACTAGAAACTTCTGAATTTGAATTCAGCACACTTTCATGCATCAGATTTAGAGTTGTGGCTTGTCATGAGGTAGTACCTATTTTGCTTTGCTTTACTAGGTTCAGAAAGTTTGAGAACCACTGTTGAAGGTAAGTTCAGTTGTCTTAGTCACAAAAGCTGAACATGTGTTTCATGCGGTACTTAATTCAGTAATAAAATGTCTGTCAGCTGATAAACTGCACTGGCATGTTGTTCTGAGTCACAGCTCACAGCAGTTTGTAAAAATCACAAAAACTAGAAACAAGCATTACTACAATACTGAGCTTTATAAATTTGCCTGTATTTACAGAAGGGCTGCCCTTCACAAACTCTTTGTATCTAGTAACAACACACAGCGATGCACAACATGTGTGTACTGAACATAAGAGCAGGATGTCTGAACGATGTAAAAGCAAGATGGACAGATGAGTTGGAAAATATGAAGAGATGATTTCACAGTGATGAATGACTATGTGACACCAATGCACAGAACAAGTTAATGCTCTGGTGAAACATGTACAAGTCCTAATCTACACGCTACTTCAATCTTTAGAGAGACTTAGGTTGTCTGGAAAGATTTTAAAGTTTCTAAGAAGTTCCAGAAATGATAAGTTGAGTAACTGTGTCATTAACATATAGGGTAAGCTGACAAATAAAGAAAAATATTATTCTGGATGTTAGTTCTTTTTTCTGCATATTTCAGTTTTGACTGGTACTGAAGACTTTGCAAAGAAAAAAAATACAGGTAAAAATATGACAGAGAAAAAATATTTATTTAATATTTAATATATAAATTTCTTCCAAAGTAATAAATAAATCTCAATGGGAAAAAATCAGGCATATTTATCACATGTTAAATGATCAATAGATGGATGGACTACTACTCTTTCTTATGAAAAATAATAGAACAATAGAACAAGACAAATTTTGTCAAGGCTTGTTGTTGTTGTTGTTGTTCTTCTACTACTACTACTACTACTACAAATGCCGAACAGTGAAAATAATTTGTATTTGTACATTTTTGCCAGCAATTGATTAAATATAGTACAAAAATCGGTAACGTAAAAACAAGAACACTGTAAAAGCGTTCGAAATTATGTATTTGTTTGCTTCATCCTTGTTATAATTTAAATGCACCTGATTAGTACTTCAAGACAATCCGGCAGGGCGGGGCCTCTACTCTCTTCTTTCAGTGATCTAAACGCTCCACCCACAAATGTACCAATTATGAAACATGCGCACCTATTGGAGAATGAGCGGGCGTTTCCTAGTTGGTTTGGCCAACGTGATTGGTTAAAAGAAGTGTCAGTCATGTTGTAAAAGAAAGCCCGCCCAGTATCTCCGGGCTGAGAGGAGTTTGAGCAGCGGAACAGGGAAATGAAGTTGTCAGACAGGCCAAGCCAACTCCGCTGTACTTCACTTAGCAGGTTCGCTGACAGGACATGAGTATGGAGATATATGGAGAGATTTACACCGAATATCACAATATGAAGGTCGTCCGTGTCCGCTTTTTTTAGACAGCCAACGTTACAGCTGTTAGATAACGTTAGGAATACTTCTCAGCAACGTTACATTTGGAAAACTTGATAGCTAGCTAGCGCTTAGCCGCCGATCCTCCTTCAGCTTAAAAAACTGCTCTTCACTTGGTGAGTCTTGTCAGGCTGGACTAAATATTTCAGGAGTGTGTTCTGTGTGTTTCCACAGTGGCCGTGACAGCATTTATGGCGTTAGTTTGCTCCTTGCTATCCGGGGTTTACAGCCGGGGTCACAAGCTAGCATGCTGAACTTTTCTGCTGTAACGTTTGATCTGAAGTCGTCTTGTTTGGGTTAGGTAACGCCAGCGTTACTTAGAGAAACCAATTATTTAATACATCTCTGCGTCCCAGTGTTATATTAATGCTGCTAACGTTTTTCTGTGTTTAGTTTTGTAGAACTGTAGCATTAGCTGTGGGAGTTTAAAGCGTATTTTCAGTCAATTAGCACTGGTAGCTGAAGCTTTATTTGCATCAGGTGTGAGACTTTTCAGCCATTTCCTGACCTCACAGGTACAGGGAGTTAATTCATTTTAATTGCACTTTATCGTTTTTTTTTTTCTTCATTTATGTTGCAGCTTCAGTTTGCACACTGCCATCATGCCTTTTCCTTTTGGGAAGTCTCAGAAGAGTCCAGCTGAAATAGTGAGGACTTTAAAAGAGCACATGGCCTACATGGAAAAGCTGGATGCTGGAGACACCAAAAAGTGTGAAAAGGTCTGTAAAGTTACATGCATGTGAAAGTGTGCTCATGTTCTAAAACATCGACCAGCAGGTTTACTCATTGAATCTTTTTTTGTGATTATTAAGGTTGCAGAGGATGTGTCCAAAAACCTGGCCTTGCTGAAGGAGGTGCTGTGTGGAACGGGCGACAAGGAGCCTCAGACCGAAGCGGTGGCCCAGCTTGCACAAGAGCTCTACAACACCAACCTCTTCATTGCACTCATTGCAAATCTGCAGAAAATTGACTTTGAGGTGGGGAACCATATTTCTTTCTGCAGTGACTTTTATGTGTGTGAAAAGTATTGATTCTCTGCGCACACACTGTGGATGAGGACTAGGGCTGGGTATCGAAACTCAATACTTTTGGAGCAGTGACAAAATTGTGTCGCTGCACAGAGTAACAATAACTGTCAAATAGCAAAAGTTGATATTGAACGCTTCAATTTTTATCTGCGTTTCTGATTTCTTTTTATCAGAATTTGCCAGGTTTTATGTCGTATATCATTTAGACAATATTCTGCCTTCTGTTTGCGTGAAGAGAACATCACCCATTCCTGAAAGTCGAGTATTTTAATGGCAGAGTATCGAAACACACTGAATTCCTGAATGCAGGAATCCATTAACTTCATCCTAACAAAACCATTTTAGCACATTAGCACCAGTCAGCCATTAATCTGAGTGTTTTTTTTCACAGGGGAAGAAAGATGTGGTTCATTTGTTCAGCAATATTGTGCGACGTCAGATTGGCACCCGTACGCCCACGGTGGAATACATCTCTACACACCCACAGATCCTTTTCATGCTTCTGAAAGGGTAAGTTCATCTTTTTAGGCTACAGGAAGTTGGTATTTGATATTGTCAGATACGAGCCGTCCTGTTTTATCGGCTGATTGTGACCCGTAAATGTCAGGAGCTGTTTTATCAAAGTGTTTAGAGTTAATTTTTAAAAATCCTTTTCAGTAAAGTTACTCTCCCTTAACCTGTCTTGTAATTTTCTACGTTTCCCAGAATGTGTTTCAACATCTCCCAGAGAGCGAGCAGGAACTTGTTGCGGTTAGCTGTGGGTTTCGTTTGGAGAGCAGCGTTAGAGGCTTTACAGCCGTAAACAAGCGTGACCCGTCCCAACTTCCCAACAGGAAACTTGTCTCATGGCTGCAATGCATTCTGGTCTATTGAGGCTGTTTTCATCTCTGCCACTTTGGCTGTAAATTTCTCCGACTGTGATGGTTTAATGTCAAAGCCAAATGTCACGTCTGTTTAAAAACAAAAAAAAAAAAAAAANAAAAAAAAAAAAAAAGCTTACAGTTTGATTCTGAGGGACTGACAACAAAACTTGACATTTACTGTTTAAAGTTTTAAAGGACCATACCGTTCATTTTGCATGTTTGAGTCTAATGTATTCAGTTTTCATACATGTAACGTTTCTGACAATCATTCCCAAAGCATACTACTGGAACGGTGAATTAAAAATGTTTTTCCTACCTTCCAGACCTCCATTGGTTTCAGTTCATTCTCTATTAAAATCAACTTGTTGATACTGTAAACGTTCTTGGGATAGGTAATCCATCATCACCAACAAGACGTGTATTCAGGTTTTTTTAGAAGTTATGTAATTTTAGTGTTTAAGCTCAATAAAAAGCGTGGAGTGAATGTATGCCTCCACCGGGGAATATAGTCCCAAAAGAAGACCTGCGTTTATGGAAAAATTTAAAGGACCGTGACTTCATAAGGCTGTGTAACTATTAGCAGGAGAAACATGGATTTTTAAGGTGGGTGTATCACTTGAATATTTGATTTTGAAAGATTAAGAGATTTAGCAAAATATCAGGAAAGCTGAAATACGGTTTTATCCTTTGGGAAATGATTGTCAGTAACGTAACATGTATGAAAACTGAATATATTAGGCTCAAACATGTAAAATGGCCGGTATGGTCCTTTAAAAGATATTCTGCTATGTAGCTGCCCTGGAAATATCGTCTGTATTTGGCCCATATCTGCAGGAATGACAGAATAAAAGAATAAGATCTGTACTGCGATGTTCTTTGCCTTTCGTTAGCCGTGTGCTCCGTGCAGGAAGCGTGTCTGACTTTCTGTCTTGCCGGCGTTGAAGCCTGATAACGTGTGTGGGCCTGTGCAGATATGAGAGCGCTGAGGTGGCCCTGAACTGTGGAATGATGCTGAGGGAGTGTCTGCGTCACGAGCCTCTAGCCCGGCTGGTGCTNTGAACTGTGGAATGATGCTGAGGGAGTGTCTGCGTCACGAGCCTCTAGCCCGGCTGGTGCTCTTTTCCGAAGACTTCTACCGCTTCTTCTGCTACGTGGAGCTGTCGACCTTTGACATCGCCTCAGACGCTTTCGCCTCGTTCAAGGTGGCGTGATAAATCCTCTGATACGCGGCACGCCGACACGAACGCTCCTTATCTGACAGTTTGATCTCTTTATGCTCTTTGTCAGGATCTTCTCACGAGACACAAGATTATGTGTGCAGATTTCCTGGAGACTAACTATGACAGGGTGAGTCTGGATTTTAACCTTGATCAGCAGAGACATTCGTGCCGTGTTTGACATATTTTAAACCTGTCTTTTAGGTGTTTACAGACTACGAGACTCTCCTGCATTCTGACAACTACGTTACCAAGCGACAGTCTCTGAAGGTACTAAACAAAATCCCTATCAGACGTTTTTTATCTACAGTGGCAGCATAGTGATTTTAGCTGACTGAAGTTTTTTTTTTTAATTTGATCATGTGTGTTTTTATTCGATCACGTGTGTTTGTCAGCTGCTCGGGGAGCTTCTGCTGGACAGACATAACTTCACTGTGATGACCAAGTACATCAGCCGGGCAGAAAACCTGAAGCTGATGATGAACCTGCTCAGAGACAACAGCCGCAACATCCAGTTTGAAGCATTCCACGTCTTCAAGGTGTGTCCCCACCACGTACACACCGCTAAAAGCTACGATCACGACTGATTTACACACAGAATCCATGTCAAACTAGTTTAGTTTCATAGGTATGAAATGATTCTATGTCTGTTAGTATTATACAGGTTTAAAATAATCTGCTATAAACCATAAAAATGAAGATATTTAATTTAAATAGTCCAGAATCCTGACATGAGCTGTAGATGATTCTAGATTCATGTAGAGAAGCTGGATGTGGTTCCACAGATTATTAGGAAATTCTAGATTATTCCCTGATGAAACTGATGCTGAATATTTACAAAGCAGAGATTAAATCTCTGCTTTTATTTAGTATTTAAACACTTTGAAATACTAAATAAAATATCTTAAAGGACCATACCACCCATTTTGCATGTTTGAGCCTAATATATTCAGTATTCATACATGTTACATTACTGACAATCATTTCCCAAAGGATAAAACCGTATTTCAGCTTTCCTGATATTTTGCTAAATCTCTTAATCTTTCAAAATCAAATATTCAAGTGATACACCCACCTTAAAAATCCATGTTTCTCCTGCTAATAGTTACACAGCCTTATGAAGTCACGGTCCTTTAAATTTTTCCATAAACGCAGGTCTTCTTTTGGGACTATATTCCCCGGTGGAGGCATACATTCACTCCACGCTTTTTATTGAGCTTAAACACTAAAATTACATAACTTCTAAAAATGCACGAATGCACGTCTTGTTGGTGATGATGGATTACCTATCCCAAGAACGTTTACAGTATCAACAAGTTGATTTTAATAGCAGAATGAACTGAAACCAATGGAGGTCTGGAAGGTAGGAAAAACATTTTTAATTCACTGTTCCAGTAGTATGCTTTGGGAAACGATTGTCAGTAACGTTACATGTATGAAAATAGAATATATTAGGCTCAAACATGCAAAATAGCCGGTATGGTCCTTTAAAATACATTTTGGTGTTTGTTTGATATAAAAAAACACCGTTATGAATAAAACAGCGAGAATTACTGAAATGATGAGTGATTCTAACTTGTGTAAAAATGTGTGTTTTTGGTGTGTATTGGACGAAGCGCTGATCGTCTCCTTCCTCCCTCAGGTGTTCGTAGCGAACCCCAACAAGACCCAGCCCGTGCTGGACATCCTGCTGAAGAACCAGACCAAGCTGGTGGACTTCCTGACCCACTTCCAGACGGACCGAGCCGAGGACGAGCAGTTCTGCGATGAGAAGAACTACCTGATCCGGCAGATCCGGGACCTGAAGAGGCCCGCGGCGCCGGAGGAGCCGTAAAGCTGTGGGAGGAGCCACAGGAGGCTAAGTGAAAAACTGAAAACAAAATGCTTCATTAATAAAACAATATCAACTAGAAGCTGTAGGGAAAGTTGCTTCCTTGAGGTTTTTGGTGTGAGTGTGGAGGTGATTTCCTGGGCCGAGAACCATTCTCTCCATCTTTATGGATGATGAAACGCTTTTCCTCAGAGCTGTTACCTTTGATAAACTTATTTCCTCACCTTGTTGCCGGCGGAGACGTAAAAATGACGTCAGCCGGCAGCAGCTCGGGGTTGTTCCTGAAAGCCTTCATCAGAAACGTGTTTATATTTTAGAGTGAAAAACTGAGGAAAAGTAGATATATTATTTTGCTGATGTATCTTTATGATAAAACTCTTTATAGCTCTTCTTTCTGAATATTCCTTCCTGTTTTATTGCCTTATTGTGAGATGTTCTGTTGAACTGGGACTTAAAGGACCATACAGGTGGTTTTGCATGTTTGAGCCCAATAAATTACAACATACATGTAAAATTACTGCCAGCTGTTTTCTAAAACTTACTACTGGAGAAGTAGAGTTTAGAGTTGTTTTTCCTACCTTCCAGACTGTCGTCGGTTTAAGTTCATTCCAGTACGACACAAAACTGAATGTGTAGAGACTTGAAACGTGCTTCAGGTAATTAATCTGTCATGCCAAACACGATGTCTATTTTTTTTTTTCTTTCTGAAGTAACTTTATTTTACTGATCCAACACGGAGCGACACGACAGAAAATGTATCTCTCCGCCAGGAAATATAGTCCCAGGACAAGACTACTTTTACAGAGAAATTAAAACGACCGTGCCTTCTACATGAGGTCGTGTTTGTTAGCAGGCGAAACGCTGAATTTTAAGGTGGAATATTTAATTTTGAAAGATTTGAGGATTTGGAAAAATAACTTGAAAATTAAAATCTGGTTTTATATTTTGGAAAATGGTTGGTGGTGATGTGAAACAAGCCAAACCACTGGTATGGTCTTTTAAATGATTTTTAGAATTTGGACACCTGGATGCTGTTATCCTGGTCGGTGTAGGTAATCTTTGGGGATTTGTTGGTAGTTTTGGGTCTTTGCTGTGTTTCGGGTTCCACAGATCAGACGTCATCCTGCGTTAATAAGCACAGGAAGAGAAAAAACTCACAACAGGATCAATTTCTGCTGCTCTGACCTGAGTCGTGCTCAGCAGGCTGACAGGCTGGAAATAGAAGCGAAGTGTCAGATAAATGCTGCAGGCGATCGGTGTCCGCACGGCGTTCAGCAGCAGCACGCCGCACGCCGGCTTCATGTAGCAGCCATTTATTCTGAAAGGATGACTTTAAAAATGGCGTGTTGGGTTTGATGTTCAGTGCGTCGTCACGGCCATTTCTCCTTTAAAGCACAAAAGACTGATTAAAGGACCATACCATCCATTTTGCATATTTGAGCCTAATATATTCAGTTTTCATACATGTAACGTTACTGACAATCATTTCCAAAGCATACTACTGGAACAGTGAATTAAAAATGTTTTTCCTACCTTCCAGACCTCCATTGGTTTCAGTTCATTCTCTATTAAAATCAACTTGTTGATACTGTAAACGTTCTTGGGATAGGTAATCCATCATCACCAACAAGACGTGTATTCAGGTTTTTTTAGAAGTTATGTAATTTTAGTGTTTAAGCTCAATAAAAAGCGTGGAGTGAATGTATGCCTCCACCGGGGAATATAGTCCCAAAAGAAGACCTGCGTTTATGGAAAAATTTAAAGGACCGTGACTTCATAAGGCTGTGTAACTATTAGCAGGAGAAACATGGATTTTTAAGGTGGGTGTATCACTTGAATATTTGATTTTGAAAGATTAAGAGATTTAGCAAAATATCAGGAAAGCTGAAATACGGTTTTATTCTTTGGGAAATGATTGTCAGTAACGTAACGTATGAAAACTGGATATATTAGGCTCGAACACGCAAAATGGATGGTATGGTCCTTTAACACAAGAAATAACACTGTTTCACTGTGAAGCACATATTAAAATGCATCACAAGCATGTTATAAGTTTTTTTATGTTCATATTGGCATGAAGTTACGTTTTCATTAATATGACATCATCGCTTTTTCCTTTAAAGGAGCACACCTGTGGTTTTGCATGTTTGAGCCTTGTAAATACAACCCGCATACACGTTACCGTTAATGATGACCACTTTTCACGCTGCAGTGATAACTATTAGACTTGTTTTTCCTACCTTCCAGGCTGCTATTGGTTAATACGCTATTAAATCAACTCATATAGACTTAAAATGCTTCAGATTAATAATCCATCGCAGAGAACGAAACGTTGTTCTTATGTTTCGTTGAAGCTATGCCGTTTAATCCAACATAGAGGTTAGCAGAAGGAAATGTACGTCTCCGCCAGGGAATATAGTCCCAGGAGAAGACGGTTTTTACCATGAAATGAAACGACCGTGCCTGTTAGCAGGTAAAACATTGGATTTTACAGTGAACATGTGAACATTTTATTTTGAAAGATTAGGAGATTTGGCCAAACAACACAAAAACTAAAACAGGGTTTTCTTGTATGTAGGTGTTATTTATTGGGTCTAAACATGTAAAATCACTGGTATGCTCCTTTTTGATTATGTATATGACTGTAATGGATTCCCTTTTCATCGACGTACACCAAACATCTGCTGCGTTTTTACGTGAAATTTACAGAAAAACAGAAACACGTGATCATTTCAACAGAATTCAATACGACAAATATCAACTTTAATGATAATGTTTAATTTTATGCTCATTTTTGATGATTTATATTAAGACTGTTTTTAATATTTTGCTCACCTCATTCACTTACATGAAGGAGCCAAAAATATTACAAACATATTAAAGCATTATAATTATTATAACGTTAGTATTTATTACAGGACTTTTGTATTGGTTTCCATCCAAATGAACAGGTGTTTCTATTTATAATGACATTATTTATTTTTCATTTTATTAAATATTTCACAGTCTCTGATAAAAATGATCCAGATTTGATCTCCTATCAGCAAAAACCAAAGATGGCGGCACATGATGTCACACACACGGTGGTTTGTTTTTTTGTTTTTTTTTTTCTGGTTGATGATAATGTGCCTGTGATGCGTCAGATACACTTCCTGTTAGGTCACACATTCTCACACTGTTAAGTCGTTTGGGACGATGAACACTGAATTTATGTCTTCCTCACGTTCTTCATCGATCAGCTGATATACTTCAGAAAGTTTTTTGTTTTTTAATATTTGCCTTACTCGTCACTGTCGCTGAAATGATGTGGATTTCAGTCTGTTAGCATAAATACCTCATGGATTAGAGTTTAAAATGCTGTGTCCTTTTTCCTTCCTTCCTGGTGGTATTTTATTGGATGCTTGTTTGTGTTCTGGTGTGAACAGGGACTGCGAGCTGGTTTTCACGATGGAAACTAGACTTAAATGTTTCATTTGGTGGTGACACACAAATGTTAATTCATAATGAATTGCAGTGTGCCGCCCTATAATGAATGTTGCCTTATTTAAAGACATTTAATGTAATAATGTACAATTACAGACTTCTTAAAGCCAAAGTCAATACAAAAAGGGGGAAAATGTGCATTTCAAGTCCGACACGCATCACGAGTACGTTACATTTACATCCATTAGAGTCTAGTTTTAAAGGACCATACCGCCCTTTTTACATGTTTGAGCCTAATATATTCAGTTTTCATACATGTAATGTTACTGACAATCATTTCCAAAGCATACCACTGGAACGGTGAATTAAAAATGTTTTTCCTACCTTCCAGACCTCCATTGGTTTCAGTTCATTCTGCTATTAAAATCAACTTGTTGATACTGTAAACGTTCTTGGGATAGGTAATCCATCATCACCAACAAGACGTGTATTCAGGTTTTTTTAGAAGTTATGTAATTTTAGTGTTTAAGCTCAATAAAAAGCGTGGAGTGAATGTATGCCTCCACCGGGGAATATAGTCCCAAAAGAAGACCTGCGTTTATGGAAAAATTTAAAGGACCGTGACTTCATAAGGCTGTGTAACTATTAGCAGGAGAAACATGGATTTTTAAGGTGGGTGTATCACTTGAATATTTGATTTTGAAAGATTAAGAGATTTAGCAAAATATCAGGAAAGCTGAAATACGGTTTTATCCTTTGGGAAATGATTGTCAGTAACGTAACATGTATGAAAACTGAATATATTAGGCTCAAACATGCTAAATGGGTGGTATGGTCCTTTAATAGCCAAATGAATTATGCTCCAAATTTGAATTTGTGAGTTTAAAGTAATTTTCAGTGGAGGACAGTAAACTTTTCTCTGAATAGTTTTTGTTTTTAGTTAATTGGAGTTTTTAAAAATCAGTTTGCGCTGAAACAGTTATGCGGTGAATTTCAGCCTTTTCTGGTTCATAAAATAGTAAAGAATCTGCTGTGAACGCATTCAGTTTTTATAATCGACTGAAATCGTCCTGCACACTTTGCTGCAGCATCGTCAGGAAGAGCTGAACGTGTTTCATAAAGTACCTGTCTTCAGGTTTCTGACGTGTTTATGATGACATGTAACATGTTGTCACGCCTGCGTGGCTGACACGCTACTGCTGCTCAGACTGTGAATCTGGACTGTTCATAATAATTAAAGTCTGTTTTTATGGAAATTCTCTTGATCAGACAAACAGAAGCTTTGTTGGAGTCTGATCTGTACTCAGACAGCCAGCAGAGGGCGCTGCTTCTCAAACAAAACATTTCAAACAAAACTTTTCAAACAAAACATTTCATGTTCCTTTATCCCTACCTCTTAATTATGAGTGTATTAAGATCAAAAATTATTTAATGATTCAGACATTGTTTAAAGTTTTAAACTTTACCTTTTTATGCTTTTGCCTTCTTCTTGCCCACATAAACATCTTACTTTGGATTTTTTCCCCCTTTATTTACCATTGGAAAGAATTATGTACAAAACTTTATTTTAAAGGATAAAAGTGTGAAAGTATTCATGAAAATAAAATATTATAGAAACGTGTATTTGTGTTTTCTCAGTTTATCATCATACATGATCAAACATGAACATTAAAAAAAAGTTTCATCAGCATTATATAAAACCAGATAATGGTGTGTGAGAAATAAAAAATATATATCTGAGGAGAGGGGAAGTTAAAGAAATAAAATGGATAAAACCATCCAGCAGCCTGGAGATTAATTTATAAACTTCTTATAACATTCAAAACAATTATTTTCAACATATATTGTATCCTATGTGGTTAATTTTTTGTTTTCTATATAAATATCTCTCTACAGAGACAGAATCAGCTGGTCATGTGACTGATCTCTGTCCAGTTTCAACACTGACTGAAGTCCAAACTCTTAAAGGAGCATACCAGTGATTTTGCATGTTTGAGCCCCATAACTACAACATACATGTGACATTACTGACAATCATGTTCCAAAACATAAAACTATTTTATTTTGTGTCATTTTGACAAATCCCCTAATCTTTCAAAATCAAATGTTCAGACGAGACAACCACCCTAAAGTTAAATGTTTTGCAAACGTACAATCATACAATAAATGTAGAATTGCTTCTGTATTAAAATTTAAAAATTTATGCGTTTCAGAAATATTTTCATACCTGGTTATAAATTATCTGTAAAATTTAGTTTCCATACTTGCACCAACTGGAAGTAACTATGATGATGCCATTCAGGTCAGTTTGGCTGACTTTGCACAGCGCCCTCTAGTGTCCTCACAGCCTTCCTGCAGCTGATACCACGTGGTAAATAGTGATCACCGTGACCAAAACCACGTTTGATATGTGAAATCGGTAAAATTCTCCTTTAAAAATCCCAGAAATTCGCAGCAAGAGTCAAACTTAAATCATCTTCACACCTACAGAATCATTCTGGATGCAGTTAGTCAACATTTTCACGTTTTGGTGATAAATTGGTGCAAATTCAATTTGGTAAATCCACCCCTCCTCCCAGTCTGAGCTCCGACTGTGGAGCTGGAACGTTACTGGGACGAATTCCATCCTGCCATGTTTCTGTCTCTGAGTGTAGATTAAATTATAATTTACAAAAAAAATAAATAAATAAATAAAAAAAAAAAAANAAAAAAAAAAAAAAAAAAAAAAAAAAAAAAGACAACAGATATATCTTTTTTTTAAACTTTTCACCATCAGTGGCTTCATGAAATCAAAGTGTATGTTTATAATAACATGCAGGAAAATTAATGCATGAATAAAATGTACATCTTTCATTTTGATCTGCACCAATCAGCATCTCCAGGCAGGAAGTGCAGGATGGGAAAGTAGGTTAAAGTTCATCCGGGGAAGAAGGCAAATAAGGCAACGCTGCATTCTGTTCCCACAGAGGGAGGGGGAGGGGCGTCCGTGCGTGGAAATCCCTCCGTGTCTCTGACGGTGATGTTTGAGATCAGCTCGAAGTTTAAAGTTTGAAAAGAAAATGACGGAAATAAATAGAAATGAGTGATGTTTTGTGTGTTAAAAAAAACTGAAGCGGGATCGTGGAGGGACGAGCCGCGACAGACAGCAGAAGGCTCCGTGGGGGCAGGGTTTACAGGGGTTAAAGGTCACAAGCCTCCTGGGTTCCTTTGACCAGCACAGGCTGAATGAGAAGCAGCGTGGGTTAATAAAACTCGTCACCATCCATCTACAAATTCAGATTTTCTGCAGAATCTTTCAGGGCTGCAGCCCACGGAGGGACGAGTGGAACCAGGAGCCAAAAAAAAAAAAAAA
>VXCM01005521.1:72735-98572 GCA_014773175.1 Lucifuga dentata
AAAAAAAAAAAAAAAAGATGCTCTCACAATTTTCATGCATGAGAAAAGTTTTTGTTTGTGGAACAGCGTGGCAGAGAGGGATGCAGAGGAGCAACATCTGCGTGGGAAGATTTCCACGATCCTGCAGGATTCTAACATGTAAAGCTGATGAAGGTAAGATTTTATTCTTTATCAGAACAAA
The DNA here is from genome assembly GCA_014773175.1 of Lucifuga dentata. Classification (NCBI taxonomy): domain Eukaryota; kingdom Metazoa; phylum Chordata; class Actinopteri; order Ophidiiformes; family Bythitidae; genus Lucifuga; species Lucifuga dentata. The sequence goes on from VXCM01005521.1 coordinate 72,917, forward strand.
ACGAACCAAAAAAAAAAAAAAAAAAAANAAAAAAAAAAAAAAAAAAAACTCTGAAGTCTCATTCATGTTTGTATTGATAATGTAGAAAAGTCACGTGTTCGCGCATTAATTCGCGGTATTAAATTATTTAAAGAAAATTTACATCCGCTTTTTTTTTACAGTATTTTATTTGACTAATCAAACCTTTTTTTTAATATACTTTTTCACTCATAACCGCTTTATCTTTTTACTTTAACTTGATCTGATGCTGGCTTTACTTTAATAACCTTACAGAGACTTTATTAATGCTGTTATTAAAGCGGAAGTGGGTGTAAGTGACGTAATGAGTAAAAATCAAAGCGGATGTGATCCCTATTGTGATCCATTTTTTAATTGATGGGATTTGATCCGCTCATCAGAAGCTGTTGGCGCCACTTTTCTGTCATGGCTAAACAAGNCCACACACACACACACACACACCTACACACGCTCAGATACACTCTCATAAGTCTCTAAAGGACTACACCGGTGGTTTTGCATGTGTGAGCCTAATACTACTTGAGCGGTAAATATTAGAAATGTTTTTCCTACCTTCCAGACCTCCACTGCTTTCAGTTCATTCTGCTATTAAAATCAACTTGTTGATACTGTAAACGTTCTTGGGATAGGTAATCCATCATCACCAACAAGACGTGTATTCAGGTTTTTTAGAAGTTATGTAATTTTAGTGTTTAAGCTCAATAAAAAGCGTGGAGTGAATGTATGCCTCCACCGGGGAATATAGTCCCAAAAGAAGACCTGCGTTTATGGAAAAATTTAAAGGACCGTGACTTCATAAGGCTGTGTAACTATTAGCAGGAGAAACATGGATTTTTAAGGTGGGTGTATCACTTGAATATTTGATTTTGAAAGATTAAGAGATTTAGCAAAATATCAGGAAAGCTGAAATATGGTTTTATTCTTTGGGAACTGATTGTCAGTAACGTTACATGTATGAAAATATTAGGCTCAAACATGCAAAATGGATGGTGTGGTCCTTTAAGATAAATAATCCATCACAGAGAACAAAATGTTGTTCTTTTTTTGTCAAAGTTTCCTAATTTAGCGGTACAACATGCTTTTAAGAGAAATTTTAAAAAACAGATTTATGATTTTTAGGGATTTTTTTTTTTTGTTTGCATTAAAGTTTTTGTATTAATTTTCTTTGGAAGGCATGATACATGGCACAAAAAGAAGAAGAAAAATATGAACATGACTTGTTATATACACAGTGAGAGACATATGAATACATTATTATTACCTAACAAATCCAGTAAATCTAACATTTTTAGTGATTTTTAATGGTTTTGTTCTCTTCCAGAAGTCCACATGAAGGATCTGATCAGGAGAAGAACGTGACGTTCTCCAGCTAAGGTGCATCTAGTGTAGTTAGTGACGTTGTTGGTATCTACTGCCCTAGGTGCTCCTTCTGGCTGGAGGATTCATTTTCTGCCAGGTTTGGAAATCGCTCCATCATGTATTTATGTTTTTTTTTTTTTTTTTTTTTACCACATTTTAACCTGGAAACTACATCAAAATGCCTCTGATGTCATTGTTTCAGGACAGTAATATGATTTAATTTTATAAATTCAATGTTTGCTTTTCCTGTTATCTTGAGTTTGTGGTTCTTAAACATTTTTGGAATCAGGTTTCACCTCACCAATAAACCAAAAATCACAGAAAAATCACAGAAAAGTCACAGAAATCCCCAAATGAGGACATTATTTGGCAGCATGAGCATGAAATATTAATGATATAGAAAGAAAGTACGTATTGTGCTATTCAACACAACCTCAACACAAAAAATCTAATTCTTAATCAAAACAGCACAACAATTAAAGGACCATAGTGGTGGTTTTGCACGTTTGAGCCTAATAAATACAAACAGCATACACATTATGTTATTGATAACCATTGTCCAAAACATCTGCGATAGACTGGCGATCTGTCCAGGGTGAACCCCGCCTCTCACCCTATGACCACTGGGATAGGCTCCAGCCCCCCCGTGACCCTCAACAGGACAAANCCCGCCTCTCACCCTATGACCACTGGGATAGGCTCCAGCCCCCCCGTGACCCTCAACAGGACAAACAGGTTTAGAAAAAAATGATGGATGGATGGATGGATGTCCAAAACATAAAACCATATTTTAGATTTCCTGTTATTTTGTAATCTTTCAAGTCAAATGATCAGATGAAACACAAACCTTAAAATTCAATGTTTTTTTCCTGCTAATATTTATGTCCGAATGTAGACTGGTTTAATTTCTTGGTAAAAGCCGTCTTCTCCTGGGACTATATTCCCTGGCGGAGGCATACGTTTCTTTCATGTAGCTCAAAGGTCTGGTTAAATAAAGTTACTCTGATTTAAAAAAAAAAAAAAAAAAAAACTTAATAGACTTTGTGTTTGCTGTGGTGTAATAGTTATTTTAAGCGCATTTCATGTTGATTTTTATAACATAACTGTAATGAACTGAAACCAATGTCATTCTGGAGGGTAGGAAAAACAATTCTAATATTTACCACTTCAGTAGAGTGTTTTGGAAAATATTTGGCAGTAAAAAAACATGTATGTGGGTGTTTTCATTGGGCTCAAACATGCAAAATCACTGATATGGTCCTTTAAACCCAATAAAGTATAAATGCAACTGATTTTACTTGTGAATAATTTTCCACAATAATTTCCATAGATTTTGATTGTTTTGAGTCTCTGCAGAAAGTTCCAGTCATTGAGGATGCCACCAGGGGGCGCTTCACGTACCACTGGTGGTATATGTACCACAGATTGAGAACCGCTGAATCTCCATATTACAGCTTTGTTTTAACCAAAGAAACCTTCACTGTTAATAAAGTTATGAATATGCATGATAAACTGACATAACTAGTGTTTTTTTAGGCATGTCACGTGTGCACGTTTGACCCGTGATGCTCAGATTTCTTCAGAGTCTGGTGAATTTCTGACTCGTAAGCTGAACATGTCGACTTGTAGACTTGGCAGTTCCAAAGTGCTCATAGTGCAGGTAGGACATGCTGATCTACTGCAGTAAGAGCACTTCAGGTGCTGCTGGTCCCCCCTCACATGCACACACACACACGCACACACACACACACACACACACACACACACGTCAGCGTATTCAGCCCTGAACCTGGACCTCAGGCAGGTTTACAGGGAGTTTTGTTGGTTTGCTCTCAGCCTCTGTTAATCTCTGCTGTGCAAATCCATGCAAAGCTCTCTGTTTCCCACAAATGCAGCCAAAAAGAGGAAATCTGCTTTTTTATTTTTATTTTTTTTAGATTTACCCATGAATACTTCAAAAAAAAAAATCTATGCAAAGTACGTTTCTTTTCTCTGCTTTAGTTCGGTTAGTCAGGCTCTTCATGATGATTTCGTGGCCTCGCTGTTTGTCTTGCTGTTTTCGGGTGGATTTCTTCGCAATTTTCATACTCGACCACGTCAGAAAAATTGCACAGTATCCATCTGCAATCCGCCAGATGCTGTGAGCAGCAACACATCTGTTCTCCAAACTTTCAGAGAAACTTTCCAGAGAGAAGAGATGCTGGTTCTGTTTGCTGATGTTTAGTTTCACCACGAGATGGCAGCATTTCAGTTCTGTCTGAAGGCGCTGAAAGCAGCCCGCTCAGCATGAGATGAAGATCTCGAATCATCATCATCAAAGTGAAATGAAACGTTACTGGGTCATGTCAGTCTGAATGATATAAAAATGTTTGCTTGTCTTTCACTTTTAGCTTGTTTATGAAAATATTACAAGTTGTTTCTGAGATTGTTCTTGCTGTGCCTTATAATAAAAACACCTCATGGTCATATATTATGCTTATGTATCATTTTTATTGTTATAAATGTGCATAATTCTGCTTTGCTTTATGAATAAAGCGACTTTGTGCCTTAATTGCATCCTGCGGACACGGAGCCATTTATCTCCGCGGACACACCAATCCTCTCAGGCTGAACTGCAGGATCTCCACCGCTTCTCATTTTAACAGGAGAGGGCAGGTTTCTACGTGCACGCGGTGCGCGCGCTTTTGGGGAGCGCGCACGCGTATCCGGAGCTCGTTCATCTGAACAGCAGACTCAGAAGTTCTCGGCATCAGAGGAGCTTCACCGAGACGTTTTAACGGAGCAGGTCTGAACGCTGCAGGAGCCGGAGCCCACTCAGATCCCAGTCAGATCCCCGCTCAGCCTGCGTGGAAAAGGTGCATGAGGATGCTGATCGGAGCAGCAGCTGCAGCATCAGCAGCGCCGCGGATCCTGGTCTAACTTTTGCCGCTGATCGGAAGTTTGTGTCGGTAATCGGTCCTATGCGGGTCGCGTCCATGGCTGCTTCCTCCGTCCACGCTGCGCTCTTCCTGTGGGTTTTCCTGCGGCTCCTCCCGCTGCCCGGCGGACATCTTTCCACGCCAAACTGCCAGGAGGTCCGCACAGTGTTCCAGTCTCTGCACCCAGGATCCAAGTGGGTCCCAGAAAGCCCCGTGTCAGGTAAACACCCCCACGCTTCATACGCCGCTTCACGGCATCTGTGGATTTTCTAACAGTTTCTGTCACAGAATATTTCAGAAATCACTAAAAACACCCGCATTTAATTCCACTAATATTTCAGCTCATTCTGAGTGTTTTTCTGTGAGTGTTACTGACCTCTTCAGCATCAGAACCAGCCCACACACACACACACACACACACACACACACACACACACACACACACACACACACACNACACACACACACGCGTTATCAACCCTGTGGCTGAACATTTCCCAACCTGAAAAAAAAATAAACTCATGCTGTTCAGCATCTCTTTAAAATACAAGAGTTTAATCTAAAAAACAGGCTCATAACTGATTTATTGCTCTGATTAAAGATAAATCTGGCCACATTTTAAAATTATACACAGAATCATCTTTTGCTTGTTTTTCTGGTCTGAATCATCTAAGTTTTTGCTGTTCTATAGTTTCATAGATAAATATGGGATCACTGAAAACAAGGATCAGCCTTTTTCCTGATGATTAATATTGTCTTGCATCAGGTTTTAATTTGTGTTTATTGCTGTAAAAACAAGTTTATAAAAGATATGATTATCTCAAGAAGATAACTCTTCTTCTTCGGCTCTTATAGAAGCTCAACTGTCTGTTTTTCTGGGTTGGATAAAAGTGATGCAAGGATCTGAGGAAGAAACACACGGAGGTTATGCATGTTTGAGCCTAATATATTCAATTTTCATACATGTAACGTTACTGACAATCATTTCCCAAAGCATAAAACCGTATTTCAGCTTTCCTGATATTTTGCTAAATCTCTTAATCTTTCAAAATCAAATATTCAAGTGATACACCCACCTTAAAAATCCATGTTTCTCCTGCTAATAGTTACACAGCCTTATGAAGTCACGGTCCTTTAAATTTTTCCATAAACGCAGGTCTTCTTTTGGGACTATATTCCCCGGTGGAGGCATACATTCACTCCACGCTTTTTATTGAGCTTAAACACTAAAATTACATAACTTCTAAAAAAACCTGAATACACGTCTTGTTGGTGATGATGGATTACCTATCCCAAGAACGTTTACAGTATCAACAAGTTGATTTTAATAGAGAATGAACTGAAACCAATGGAGGTCTGGAAGGTAGGAAAAACATTTTTAATTCACCGTTCCAGTAGTATGCTTTGGAAATGATTGTCAGTAACGTTACATGTATGAAAACTGACTATGTTAGGCTCAAACATGCAAACTGGGTGGTATGGTCCTTTAATGCTGAATGATTCAGGCTTTGTGCTGCGCTGCGTTGGGATTGAGCGTAAAACGGTCTGATGGCGTCTGGTGAATCACGGCTGAAAATGTTAATTGGTGTTTTATGTCATGTCAGACACAGAAGTGCTTCAGGTTAACGGCTTTCTCTCACATCTCACTCCCACCCCATTCAAAGCAAACTGGGATCATGTAAAGGAGCTAAAATTANCTTTCTCTCACATCTCACTCCCACCCCATTCAAAGCAAACTGGGATCATGTAAAGGAGCTAAAATTAAAAAAAAAATCAAGGTATCCTTCAAACCAAGCAACAGGAACATGCTTTGAAGAATATTTTGTTATGCATCCTCTACCCCATATTAATTTCCCATCTGTGGAAGCGTGCAGCTGTAATGATGAGCCTACATTTCCCTCTGCATCCAGCTTTAATCACGCTGAGTTAAACATGCATCTCCCACCCAGGGCATCAGGCATTTATCAGCCGTCCAAAAGAGGAATCAGAGCAGGCCAGCAGAAACACTTCCCCATATCTCAGGCAGAGCCGTCCAGCTGCCTCTAACAACGTTTTCTCCTGACAGAATCAATCTGCCAGTCAGCCAGGGCACAATCTGTCTTTGGCCAGTTAAGGTGGTCTGGTTTACATAATCCCATGACGCTGAAGCTGCTCTGCTGCAGATTAATTTGTGGTTTTTACGTGACCTCAGCGTGTAACGGTCTCATGCTGCTGCAGACTGGATGAGGTCTGAGTTCATTCATGGAAAACGTGCAGAAACCTGCAGAATGTTCATCAAACATCAACGTGTCACAGACCCGTTTTACACAGGATTCCACTTTGTGCTGCATTTAAGCTCCTGTTAGATGTGATTTGTCAGAAAAAAAATACACAAGTTAACCAACAGGAGGAATAAAAGTTATAACTTCTTACATGAATGGGTCTTTATTTGTTAGTTTTCCTGAAAACTCACTTTTCCAGCTCTGGCTGTGTCTTCATGAAACCCGGCCCACGGTTCCACGGCTTCCAGTTACGTAACAGGATGTGGAAGTTGATTGTTTGGTCATTTGAAAGAATTTGTTTTAGTCCAAATTGCTAAATGTGTGTTTGTGTTCTGCAAACCTCTGACCACTTAATTTGGAGATTTGAATATTTTTCTTTTGCAAATATCACAAGTCGAATGTTTTTCTGTTTCCTGTTGGTGTTATGCTGCGTTTGAGTTCCCTCAAAGTCAGATTTTTCCCAGTTGGAATTTCCGACCTCAAACCGTTCCAGCCAAATGTAAAGTAAAAATCATGGCTGAACAGCAATAAATACTGTAAGATTAAATAAATTTATTAATAAATGCTAACTAAAGTAAAGTTAAATTACAGGATTGTCTGGTTGTTTTAATCATATTATTCATAGTATTAAACTTTGTGCAGACAAGTAATATTCTGAAATTATTTACACTTACGTATCAATGGCAAACAGTTATACACTATAGTTACCATGGTGATACATTTTGACCTTTTTATTTCAATGTCTCACAAGAACAAATACTTTATTCGCCTGTTAGCTGATCATTTCCATTCACAAAGCTCGCTTCCACGGCGCCGCCATGTTGAGTGACATTATACTCGTGAAGTCGGGGGAGATCATTTTGGGCCGAGTTTCCCAGTTGGAGCTCCAACTTCAAGTGCCATTCCAACACATTTTTCCGAGTAGTCGGGTAACTTGAATGCAGCATCAAAATGGTGCTTCCAAACAAACGGAGGTCGTGCGTGACAAATTTCCCGCCCCAGGCTCCTGATTGGCTCCTTGGTGCTAGACAGCATCTTCTTGGGACCCATTTTGCTGGCTGAGATCCAGGCTCTTTGCTGTGGAAATCTGTGCAGTGGGCACAGACTCCTGAGAATCCCAGGATCCAATGCAGCAAAAAAAAAAAAAAAAAAAAAAAGATGGAATATGATCTCATGACTCACAGCCAAAGCAATGCAATTACAACGTCTGAGTGAAAAACTGGTCGTGACAGAGGTTTGATAAAAACAGTTTCTGTAACATATCACCAAAGAGCTGGAGTTCATGTGTCATCACATGAATCTGCGTGAAGTGGAACCGTGTTCCTGCAGGTCACGTGGTCTCGGCTCAGATCCTTTACGAATCAGTTTGACGGAGCCTCTTTGTAGCAAAAGGGCAACGAAAGAGCAAAGCTTTTTTTTAACCCTGCTAGATTTTGTGGTTAAATATTTGTTGTGTTTCCTGTTTTCCAGTTTGTTTCATAACCAAACATCAGAAACATGTATGAAGATTGAATGTATTAGACTCAAACATGCAAAGTAGTGGTATGGTCCTTTAATGTATTATTTCACAGCTATTATCCTGAAAGAAGCATATGTAAGAGTTAGGCTCAACTTTTCTACGTCTGTCTGTAAGGAGGCATCTTCCTTTTTCCATTTCCAAAATGATTAAATATTAAGTCATTTTTTAAATTATATTTTGTATTTTTTTAATATCTCATCTATAATTTATTCTTGTCATTAATTAGATTTCCCTGTAATTACTGCACTCAGTATTTTGCTATAACAGACGAGCTGTCATGTAGCGTAAAGTTACACGAGTTCTTCACTGAGGCCTGCAGCAAATGAAAGAGTGATGAAATTAAAGGGTCATACCAGTGGTTTTGAGCCAATGTCTATACACAACCTGCATACACATAAGGAGGGAGAAAGATGCCGGGGATTTTGCTGTAAAAAAGATTAACGGTGACAAAACCTAATCATGGATCTTTCTAGGATACTTTTACTTCCACACGATGGCAAGATCCCAAATTTATTCCATATTTTAGCAATATTTTGGTCAGCGGGTTTGATGACATCATTAAATGTGTATTTTTTTTAAGGCTGGGTTGTCCCGCGAAACCTGGGTGGGTCTTCATTTACCTTCATTTACCTGGGTGGGCCAAGTAAAGCCTATGTATGGGAACTGGTACTGTATTTATCAGGCTTAAACATGCAAAACCATAACCAGCATAGTTCTTTAAATGTTTGGGATGACTAGCTCTCTCTCTCTGTGTGTGTGTGTGTGTGTGTGTGTGTGTGTGTAAGTAATTCAGAGACATGGAGTAGTGTGTTCTGTGTGTGGGCTGATTCAGAGACATGGCTGCAGGAAGGCAGAACTGAATTGTAGTAATAATGCTGCTTATGGTGCCAAAGGGGGAAAACACAAAACTGAGTTTTTTTTGTTCCACCAACATCGTTCAAAAGAAACTCAGCGCCGTTATCGTAAAGAGGAGCTTAAGAGAGAGACAAAACCCAAACGTAGCTGTGGGAGTAGGACTCGGGTCTTTGTTCTGGCTGCTGCTGCTGTGGGTGGATGTGGATGTCTGAAGTGTTTGGTCGTAGCATCGTGTAGGCTGAGCACTTTACCGCAGGATGAAGGGTTAAAGCAGCTCCATCAGCGCCGGTGCCAGTTTGAGCGGAGGGTTTGCTGGATCTCTGACAGCAGCAGATGACCTGATTCATGAGAGCAGGATCAGATTAGCACTAAGTGGAGCAGTAATGCTAGTTTGCTGGAGGCTCAACTGTCAACTGCCACTTATTTCAACAGAAACAGAAAAATGCTGTTTCTTTTCTTTACGTATGATACAGATTTCTATGTTCTCATTTTCATTTATAGGCAGAGGTGTGTAGAGTACCAGAAACTACTCCAGTAAAAGTATTGTTACTTTATGATAATAGTGACTCAAGTATAAGTAAGAGTACTCACTAAAATGATGACTGCAGTAATAAAGTATCTATAAAAAGATTACTTAAGTAGTGAGTAACTTTGATCAAGCTTTAGAATAATCAACAAGCTATAAAGGCTCTTGAGGAAAACAATGCTACGTAGCCACATGTAGCTTCTAATACAATCCAAATCATATCATATAAAGAAACAGTAGACAGTAATAAATCAGATATTTACCACATAACAAATTATGACAATTCTGGCCCCAAGACAGTTAGCTAGGTTACCTTCATGAATTTACTGAGAATAGAACAGGAAAACTTGAGTTAGCATTAGCAGCAGCAGCTAGTTAAGTAGCGAGGTTAGCTTCATGAATTTATTCAGAATAGAACAGGAAAACTTGAGTTAGCATTAGCAGCAGCAGCAGCTAGCTAAGTAGCTAGGTTACCTTCATGAATTTACTCAGAATAGAACAGGAAAACTTGAGTTAGCATTAGCAGCAGCAGCTAGCTAAGTAGCTAACCTTGCAGCTTACCGCCACGTTTCCTCAAGTTCCATGTTGATTCTTAGAAGCTGAAAAGTCACATTTTTAGCGAGACAAAGACGCGTTATGTAGCTGCTGGTTTTGGTCTTTACTTTAATCCTTTACATTTCTGAAATATAATAAATACGTTTACTCCATTACTTTTTCCAGTAAAAGTTCGTTAGTCGCTGTAAAATAATTTTTTAAAAAAGGTTTACTGTAAATTCTCCACATCCGCAGACAGCAGACTAGCATACGTTGCGTTGCCTTGGCTACGCTAACAACGTACGTCAGTGACGTAAGTAGAGCGGAGTGACAGACGCGGAAGATCATAGCGTTCCTTTCACGCGTCTGCGTGTAATTGGATTTTTTTCAGCACAGCGACGCTGATACTCGATGCAGAGAAGATGTAAGGTATGCGTGTCACATTTAAGTTGTTAAATGTCAACGGTTAAGTTAGTAATTAGATGTTTGATGTTAATTTGATGTTTAATTGATTGTAATTAGTGATAACGCGGCGTGTGTTTATGTGTGCAGTTTGTTTTGTATCATCGTAGTTAGTCAGCGTGTAAGTGCAGTTTTATCTGTTTATTTGACTCAACAGGAATTATTCATATCAAATTTTAAGTGAGAAAATGCTCATTTAATTTGTGTTGTAGCCAGTGCATTTAAAGGACCATACTGGTGATTTTATATGTTTTAGCCCAATAAATACAACCCACATTCACGTTTCATTACTGTCAACCTTTATCCAAAACATACTAGCGGAGCAGTAAATTTTAGAATTGTTTTTCCTACCTTCCAGACTGTCATTGGTTTCATTTCATTCCAGCACAATATAAAAATCAACTTGTAGAGACTTAAACATGCTGAGATAAATAGTGAACACACTTTCTATTAAGATTTTTTTTGTCAAAGTCACTTTATGCCATCTGTCCACACACGCTAAGCCCCACCTTCGTGCACTGGGACTCCCATTAGTGTTTATAGTGCGGTGCCTGTTGAAAATGTGCATGTTCGGACCGGGTCGGACTTTGTGGTGTGCGCCGCAGCCTGCCATAAGTGCCCGCGGAGTGGAGCATATCCTGCCACGCGGACTAGTTTTTACATACAGCTGAGGACCACTCATCCAGACAACTTCACACGTGACGCCGCACGTCCTTGCTGCTGAATATCAGCTTCATACATGACGGGTTCTAGAGATGTTGGTGCCTCAGACAGAGATTTGTGCATTTATAGTTAGTTATACCCGACTCTGCAGCAGAGAATTTATACTTCCTTTGCTGATTTAACATGTCAGCCTGGCTTTGACACCACAAATCTGTGTTTACTCATGAAATCAATGATGCTTAATGACTTTTACCTGAGATTCTTGCAACAACATGATGGAAACGGGTCTCCTGATACCTGTTACCCTGATAAACATAAAGGAAGTTATATGAATGTTTTTCAGTTATAACCAGAGCTAGAAGTGGGCCGTTATTCAGCGGTACGCAAGAGCGGGACTCTTCATTTCAGAGTACCGGCACATTTTCGGGAATACTGGAATCTCTTATAAATCTTCCATACTCTCCTGCAGAAAGCTGAAATACAGTTTTATCCTTTGGGAAATGATTGTCAGTAACATAACGTATGAAAATTTAACNGAAAGCTGAAATACAGTTTTATCCTTTGGGAAATGATTGTCAGTAACATAACGTATGAAAATTTAACATACTGTATTAGGCCCAAACATGGAAAATGGGCGGTATGGTCCTTTAATTCATCATGCAGACAGAAATTGCATTGTAATCCTGCGTTATGACAAACTGCAGCATCAAAACTTTTGTTTAAGACTTTCACATTCATGAAACGAGCAGCCGTACGATCGTCATCAGCTGCCATTTTCAGCGTATTTTCAGCGTATTGACTGAAACGATGTCATGATTTGTCACCTTTAACTGAGATTGTATGTTGAGGAAATTTACCTGTAAGTTGCTCCTGGCCTGCACCTTGTCTTTCTTCATTTTTTGAATTCAAAAATGAATAATTAACCAATGAGAGGCTGGCAGAGCGGCGCTGTCAGCATCAGGCAGGTGAAGTAAGATGAACTGGAAGCTGAACTGTGTCGGGACGAGGAAAGAAAAGATGGCGGGAGGTGAAAGAGAGCCTGAAGCGAGCGGGGAGGAGCAGGAAGTTTACTCTGTCAGTCAGAAGAAGCTGTAATTTTATTATTTTTGTATCTCTGCTGGAATCATCTTCCTGCTGAATCCTTCTGTAATGAAACACATTTATCATCTGCTAAACCGCAGACGTGCCTGTTTTACCCGCAGATAATTGTTAAATCCCCGTCGTTTTCTGCACTTTTTTCACCTGTGGCGTTACTGACAGCTTAATAATTTTGCCCCTGCGGCCTGAAATTAACTTGATGGTATCTGTCAGGAGTCTTTTGTTGGTATTGATTTAAGATATTAAGCCTGTCAGCAGCCATGCGTTGCTGCTCTGTGACACTTTCAGTTATTACGCTGTAAAAGTCAAAGCTGACAGCGTCAGAAACAAACAGGGCGTGTGTGTGTGTGTGCGTGCATGTGTGCGTGTGCTTGTGCGTGTGCTCTCTTATTGTATTTATTAATTACAGAGAGCTGCTGTTAGACTGTTTTATTGTTTAAAGATCTCGCTGAGCCGAAGCATCAAACCAGCAGATTTTCACTTTTTGTCACAGCGACGGCCTCTCTGCTGTTCACACGCTAAGATACACCTTCTGTCTCTTTATCCTCCCCACACACACACACACACACACACACACACCCTGACGTTTGTTTACCACTCCATCAGTCACGGCTCCTTCTCAGGTACAAGATCTTATACATTCTTGGTACGTTCACGACTTGGTTTCAACTTCAAGCTTTCAACATCTACATGGGGGGGNGGGGGGGGGGGGGAGTTAGGGAGGAAGAAGGAAGAAGAGGAGAGACAGAGGGGGAGAAAGAGAGAGAGAAATCCATTTCAGATGGAAACACCATTAAAGGACCATACCATCCATTTTGCATGTTTGAGCCTAATATATTCAGCATTCATACATGTTACGTTACTGACAATCATTTCCCAAAGGATAAAACCGTATTTCAGCTTTCCTGATATTTTGCTAAATCTCTTAATCTTTCAAAATCAAATATTCAAGTGATACACCCACCTTAAAAATCCATGTTTCTCCTGCTAATAGTTACACAGCCTTATGAAGTCACGGTCCTTTAAATTTTTCCATAAACGCAGGTCTTCTTTTGGGACTATATTCCCCGGTGGAGGCATACATTCACTCCACGCTTTTTATTGAGCTTAAACACTAAAATTACATAACTTCTAAAAAAACCTGAATACACGTCTTGTTGGTGATGATGGATTACCTATCCCAAGAACGTTTACAGTATCAACAAGTTGATTTTAATAGCAGAATGAACTGAAACCAATGGAGGTCTGGAAGGTAGGAAAAACATTTTTAATTCACTGTTCCAGTAGTATGCTTTGGGAAATACTTCAGTAACGTTACATGTATGAAAATTGAATATATTAGGCTAAAACACGCAAAATGGACAGTATGGTCCTTTAAAAGCTGTTCCTCTCTGTACTTCGAACTGTTTGTCCCGATGGTGGAAAAGTGCCGATAGTAAAAAAAAAAAAAAANAAAAAAAAAAAAAAAAGTCCATCATCATCATCATCATCATCATCATCATCATCATCACAGAAACGTGTTTCATCAGCAGCAGTACGCCATCATACCTTCGTCAGAATAAGTTCTTTATCTTTCTGCTCAGTGGGATTTTCAGATTGAATTAATTTCTTCGGGGAGTTTACGCTTTGATCCACTCATGTTTTTCGCTGCATCGCCCAGTGAAACATCCTCCTCACCTCAGCTTTGCTCTCATTGGCTGGGAGTTTATCAGAAGCGCTGGTGAGAGTCTAATTCTGCATAAACAGCCTTTAGTGTCGGCAGCCAGACACCAAATGTTGTTTCATCACCTTCAGCCTCACTCCTGGCTGTTTGGATTTCATGCATCCAGAAAGAAAGTGTGGACGCCGGATTGTTTGTCTGTACTCTGCACAGCTCGCGGCTCTCATCTTTGTGCCTAAAAAATACTTTTTTTGATCTTCTGGTGTGAAAAGTGGAGCCGCGGGTGTCAGGAAAGTTTCTGTTGACCAGATTGATCTCAGAGGAAAACAACATGGCGTCGCCTGGATGTGCATCAAAACGAGTCATTTTCAGCAGCTGTTAGTTTTACTTTAACCCTGCTGAGAAACGCTCTGCACATAATAACCCTGCGCTCATTAATTTTTTGTTGGTTAGTTTATTTTGGTCCAAGAATATAAAATTAACAGTAAGGATACATGCATTAACAAGTATTTGTACCAAAAAAAGGTTCTGCTTATTGTTCCTTTACCCTTCTTGCATACACCACAAGATTTGTAACTTATTCATTAGGGACGAGCCGAGTCCTCAAAGAAACGAGTATCCGTTACAGATAATGCACTTTTTATGAGTACGAGCATCATCTGAGTAAAACGTGAGTACTCGTGAAGTACTCGTGAAGGAAAAAAAATCTGATTGGGTAGCTCTTACTAGTGCTGTGTCACATGGTTGCATGATCATCCAGGCAGCCNATCTGATTGGGTAGCTCTTACTAGTGCTGTGTCACATGGTTGCATGATCATCCAGGCAGCCAATCACAGAGTCCTCTCTACACACGATTCACAGCCACTCTGTCCACATTAGCATAATAGCATCTATTAGCTATAGTTGCTATTCTCAGATTCAGCACAACATTATTCTCAGTCCAGCTAAACAAACACACATTCATTTACTGTGGACATTCACACGCAACGTACTGATACTAATGCACCTTTCTGCTAGCTTCTAGGCTAACTAGCCAGTTAGCTATCAATTCCAAACTCTCCTGGTTAAGCTACACCCACTTCTGGGTTAAGCCCCACCCATCCAGATATATATATGGATAATTTAAGTAAGTAAGTAAGTAAAGTTTATTTGTATAGCACCTTTCAAGAGCAAATCTTTCAAAGTGCTTCACAATAAAAACATTAAAATGGAACTATAATATACAAACAAAAACAGCACTCTACCTAAGAAATATATAAATAAATAAAATAGGCAATTTAGTTGGTTGAACCAATACAGATATGGATGATAGTGTACTCGCTCATCCAAATTATTCATATCAAGGACATAAAAAAATAAAATAAGATATAAGTAGGAACAAAACCAAAACAAGTTGGAATTCAAGCTGTTTTATACTTGATAATTATTATACTATCTTTAAGCATCTAAATATAAAGACAGAAATCTCTGTCTGTCTGTCTGTGGCCTCAACATCTGTAGAACCCGTCATGTATGAAGCTGATTTTCAGCAGGTTTATTGCTCAGGACCCAAGGACGTGCAGCATCTCATGTGAAGTTGTTTGGATGAGCGGTTCTAGAATTGAGCTGTGCTGATAAAAAGTAGTCCATGAGGCAGGATACGCTCTGGTCCAGTGGCACGATCTCAACCTGACCCCGTACAGCAAACACAGCTAGCTCAGAGGACTGTAGAACTAAATTATGGCCGGCTGCGGCATGCACCATAAAGTCCGGCCCGGTCCAAACACGCATGTTTTGAACGGGTACTTTACTAATTCTGTAAAAACTACATGTTTTCAATCCATTACCAGATTTATTCCACAGATTTAATCATTTTAACTGAAATACGTCTTGTTTTTAACATGCATATGACATCCATGTCTCATCTTCAGCAACTTCTGAATACTTCCTGACATTAACTTCATACATAACTTGAGTAATTTTAAAGTTTACCAAGTCTTGAAATTTTAAACAATTTATTAGACGCTTCCTGATAGTCTACATTAGTTATTCTTCTAAAGGCTGCTGTGTGTGCAGAACATGCTGAGGATTTATGTGTGGGAAAAAACTTGCTTCCCTTTGGAAACATACTGATCCAGACTCCTTTTCCTCGTTTGACGTCCTGCCAGGTGTGGATCTGCAGGTTTGCCAAACCAAAGGCCTGAGCTGCTGTTCCAGGAAGATGGAGGAGCGTTATCAGGTGGCTGCCCGCAACAACATGGAGTCTGGCCTGCAGGTTGTCAGTGCGCAACTCAAACGCCTCATCATCCAGAACGCCGCCATCTTCCAGGGTAAGCTGTCTGACTGATGAGACGCTTTTTAGTTACGGGAGAGAAAATGGTGTAAAAATCCTACAAATCTCTTTTAAATCAGGTGTTTCATTTAAAAGGTATTTGGTCCAAGGTGTGCTGTGATTGGTTCTCTGTAAAAATGAGCTGCATCTACATGTACGTTATGCACCTAAGTAAAATACATACGCTAGATACGTACCTAAGTAAAATATATACGCTAGATACGCACCTCAGTGAAATATATACGCTAGATACGCACCTTAGTAAAATATATACGCTAGATACGCACCTAAGTAAAATATATACGCTAGATACGCACCTAAGTAAAATATATACGCTAGTTACGCACCTTAGTAAAATATATATGCTAGATACGCACCTAAGTAAAATATATACATTAGATATGTATATACCTAAGTAAAATATATACGCTAGAGATGCACCTTAGTAAAATATATACGCTGGATACGCACCTAAGTAAAATATATACACTAGATACACATCTAAGTAAAATATATAGGCTAGATACGCACCTAAGTAAAATATATTGGCTAGATACGCACCTAAGTAAAATATATTGGCTAGATACGCACCTAAGTAAAATATATACATTAGATGTGTATATACCTAAATAAAGTATATACGCTAGAGATGCACCTTAGTAAAATATATATGCTGGATATGCACATAAGTAAAATATATACGCTAGATACGCACCTAAGCAAAATATATAGGCTAGATACGCACCTAAGTAAAATATATTGGCTAGATACGCACCTAAGTAAAATATATTGGCTAGATACGCACCTAAGTAAAATATATAGGCTAGATATGCACCTAAGTAAAATATATAGGCTAGATACGCACCTAAGTAAAATATATACAAGTGCCGTGAAAAAGTATTGGCACCCTCAGGTCCAGGCATTATTTATTTAATTTTTATTCAAGTTGCAAACAGTAGGGTTGTCATAACTGAAACAAACATTCAAATGTTCAAAACAAACATATGTACAAGTGCAAATTGCTATACCTTAACAAGAAAAGTGCACAAAACTACTTTAGTTCAAAAAGCCATGTGAAAACGTATTGGCACCCTATAGGAGATAGTCCCCAAAAATGGAGCATGTCTTAACAATAAAATGGCAAGAAGTGTTCTTTAACAAAAAAGCTTCACTGAATGAACATGCAACATGTCCCTTTGCAATAGGCAAATCTTATGATGCTGGAAAACAGCTCAATTTGAATCTTAGTTCCATGTGCAAAAGCAGAGCCAATGGCGAAACAAAAAGAACTGTCTATTTATTCTCATCAATCTGGAAATGGGTACAAAGCAATTTCAAAGATGCTGGATATACCTGTATCCACTGTCAGAGCAATTATTAAAAAGTATGAACAGCATGGTACAACTGCATCACTCCCTCGATCTGGTCGCCCAAAGAAAAGTTCAAGCAGAGCAGAGAGAAATAGGCTCAAGAACATTGCCACTAACCCTAGACTAACCTCTAAAGACATCCAGAAGTCTCTTGCAGCTGCTGATGTTCATGTTCATGACAGTACAGTGAGGAAACTACTCAGCAAAAATGGGATTCATGGATGTGTTGCCAGGAAGAAGCCACTCCTTTCAAAAAAGAATATTGCTGCTTGACTACAATTTGTGAAAGAGTACAATGGAAAACATGAAGCATTCTGGAGGTCAATTTTGTGGTCAGACGAATCAAAAATTGAACTTTTTGGCAGAAATGAAAATCACTGTCTGGAGGAAAGCCAACACTGCATTTCTGAAAAAGAACCTGGTTCTGACTGTAAAACATGGTGGTGGGAGTATTCTTGTTTGGGCCTGTTTTGCTGCAGGAGGGCCTGGAAACCTTACAGTAATTGACAGCTTGATGAATTCATCTGTCTATCAAAGCATATTAGATGAACATGTCAAGGTCTCTGCCAGAAAGCTTTACCTGGGTACCAAGTGGATACTACAACAAGATAATGATCCGAAGCATTCCAGCAAGTCGACAGTGGAATGGCTGCAGAAGAACAGAATAAAAGTTCTCTCATGGCCCAGTCAGAGCCCAGACTTGAACCCAATCGAGATGCTGTGGCGAGATCTCAAGGCAGCTGTTCACCAAAGGAAGCCATCCAACCTAACTCAGCTGAAGCAGTACTGCATGGAAGAATGGGCAAAAATTTCTCCATCTCGATGTGAAAAACTAATCAGTGGTTACAAGAAACGGCTTGAAGAGGTTATTCTAGCATAAGGAGGTGCAACAAGTTACTAATACTAACTGGGTGCCAATACTTTTTCACACGGCTTTTTGAACTAAAGTTGTTTTGTGCACTTTTCTTGTTAAGGTATAGCAATTTGCACTTGTACATATGTTTGTTCTGAACATTTGACTGTTTGTTTAAATTATGACAACCCTATTGTTTGCAACTTGAATAAAAATTAAATAAATAATGCCTGGACCTGAGGGTGCCAATACTTTTTCACAGCACTGTAGGCTAGATACGCACCTAAGTAAAATATATACACTATAAAATATATACGCTAGATACGCACCTAAGTAAAATATGTACATTAGATATGCACCTAAGTAAAATATATACGCTAGAGATGCACCTTAGTAAAATATATACGCTGGATACGCACCTAAGTAAAATATATATGCTAGATACGCACCTAAGTAAAATATATACGCTAGATACACATCAAAGCAAAATATATACGCTAGATACACACCTAAATAAAATATATACGCTAGAGATGCACCTTAGTAAAATATATACACTGGATACGCACCTAAGTAAAATATATACGCTAGATATGCACCTAAGTAAAAAATATACGCTAGATAGACACCTAAGTAAACTATATACGCTAGATACGCACCTAAGTAAAATATATACGCTAGAGATGCACCTTAGTAAAATATATACACTGGATACACACCTAAGTAAAATATATATACACTAGATACGCACCTAAGTAAACTATATACGTTAGATACGCACCTAAGTAAAATATATACGCTAGATACACACCTAAGTAAAAAATATATGCTAGATACGCACCTAAGTAAACTATATACACTAGATACGCACCTAAGTAAAATATATATGCTAGATACACACCTAAGTAAAATACAGTATATAGGCTATATACGAGTTCAGAAATTCAGCTTCTGTTCAGTTAAATGTTGAAACAGGAAACGTGTGTTCTGCCTGACTCTACATGTGTGATTTGTCAGACGTGTGCTAGACTCCTGGGATTTTCACACATCGCTATTGTGCCCCAAAAAAAAACCAAAATAACCTCCAGTCAGCATCAACTCTAACTGGCAGAGGTCGGAAGAGACGTGGGTGTATTCTAAGCTAACAGACGAGCTACGAGTTGAGACGCGTAAACGCCGTCTCTGTTCTCCTGTCAGCTCAGGAGGAGGAAATGAATCCACAGCAGGAGGAGACGCCTGAAAGTAAAACGACTGAACGCTGAGGAGAAATGTCACCGGGTCTAATGATGGTGGAATCAGATGTTTTGCAGCATGAATGTGACACCGAAAAGTCAGCAGGAAGTGTGTTACGCTATCAAATCAGCATTTTTCTTTGCTTTAAAGAACTGAGGCTGTTTCTGGAGGCAAAATAAAATCCCAAATGGTTCTATTAGGCATACATAACAAAGCATCCTGAGTGGAATTCTTCTTGTCTCTCAGAAAGTTTGGTTACTACTAATAAAGCAAACTTTATAAAAACGAATGCCTTTATGTATTAATGCCTTATGGATCAGTAATAAGAGAAGCTGTCAGGTTTCCAGTCTGTGGAAAATCCCACTTTATTCCTGCATTTCATGAACTCTGATTGATCAGGAAAAACCTCCAGTAGAGCAGTTTGAAGTCTTACTTTCTGGAAAAGGCCTGAAGAGCATCTGAACCAAAATCCATTAATAATATTTACCAGAAGCAGCTAGACTTCCTGTTTGGTTTCAGATGTTTTACTGATCATCCATCAGCTTCTTAAATTCACGCAGACTGAACTCCATTTTTTGTCTGTACTGTGACTCCTTATGCACTTATACTTGGTGAATAAGAGAATTCTGATCTGATTCTGGCATAGACGGAATCAATGGATTCCATCATTCATAGAATATAAGTTACTCGTTGTTCAGTCATCTTTCGTAAACGAGGAAACGCAGCAGAGATTTGTTATTACGACACAACAGATTTACACTCTCAAATAAATTCATTTGCAGTCACATAATTTAGGTGTGTTATATGGATTTATCTGAAATTTCACCTGAGCAGAAAGCAGAGACACCTGCTGCAGGTAGAGAACCACGTCCTGCTTCTACCTGCTGCACAAAGCACAGGAAGTCCTCACTTCCTGTTTTATTCTACCTGCTGCACAAACAGCTCATCCTCACTTCCTGTTTCTAAACATCAGGAAACAACCGTGAGGACATTAAAGACAGACTGTGAGTCTCACACACTTCATAGACAAACGTGTGTGTGTGTGTGTGTGTGTGTGTGTGTGTACCCTGGCTAACAAAAGTAGCTCTCAATGAGCTCTCATTTGGGCTCACTTTCACTTAGCCCAACGCCATGTCAACCCATCGTTGTCATGGAGATGATGGACGCTGAATGTGATTGGACCAAAGNAGCCCAACGCCATGTCAACCCATCGTTGTCATGGAGATGATGGACGCTGAATGTGATTGGACCAAAGCAGAGTTCTCACAGACATGCAGCAGTCAGACATTCGGCTCGCTGCTTGCTGCAGAGAAAACACAGATAATACAAATAAAACATGTGAAAAGTATAATTTGCTCAGAGTCTGGAGACAGATGTAGTTTGGTCTGGATTTGGACCGGAGTCCAGACCTTGAGGATGACTGGTTTACTGGTTTCGTAAAAACCGATGGCAGTCTGGAAGGTAGGAAAATCAAATTTAAAATGTGCCGCTCCGGTTTT
This sequence comes from Lucifuga dentata, assembly GCA_014773175.1. Classification (NCBI taxonomy): domain Eukaryota; kingdom Metazoa; phylum Chordata; class Actinopteri; order Ophidiiformes; family Bythitidae; genus Lucifuga; species Lucifuga dentata. Next base: position 94,056 of record VXCM01005521.1, read on the forward strand.
GGAAGATGGCTGTCAGTAACATAATGTGTGTACGGGTTGTGTATATTTGACTCAAACATGCATAACCACCGGTATGTTCCTTTAATAATTGTGTTAGCACAGAGAATTTCAACTGTTTACAACCGTAAAAACGTTATTTTTAACAAGCCAATGAAAACAACTTTCCCAGCGGTAAAAGTTGTTCTGAGAAACTTTTCCTTGTAAAGTGGAGTTTTTCTGTTTTGTTGAATCTGCTGAAGCAAATCTGTTTCTGTGTGTGGCTTTTTGTCTTGAAGTGGGATGTGATGGACTCACTGGACACACACACACACACACACACACAGCTCCATCCTGACACGCCAATTAAAACTTGCGGTTTAACGGGGATCGGGGGTTTCTTGCCTGGGTTGTTACGGTAACGACGTTAGCACCGGCCGCTGCGGTTTGGCTGCTTTTTCCTAGAAGGGGTTCAATGCTAATTGCTTTAACGCAGGGCTGCAGAGAACTCCCCAAACAGAAATCCTTTTAACATCCCAGTCTTATCTTTCTCCCTCTACTTCATTTTTATCCTCCGTCTCTCAGTTTTCTTGACTCTCCCTCCTCCTTTCTTTCTCCGTCTGTCTCTCCTTCCACTGTGGGAATTGAGAACTCGCCTTGTTTGCAGTCTTCTTCTTTGCTGCACTCCGTCTCTTTATTCTTCCTCTCACTGCTCCCAGAGATCAAAGGGCTCCACTCCTCCGTCTAGTGCTCCTTCTATCCCTGCATCCCCTTTACTCTCTCTCTCTCTCTCTCTCTCTCTCTCTCTCTCTCTCTGTTTCTAAGCCTCAGACTCCACCAGAGGTTTCCACCCCTTTTGAAGTCAACTTTTCCAAACAGCAGGAAAAAAAAGTAATGTCTATGTCTTTTGTTTTTAAAGCTGTGAGATGACGGGCTGCTTTAACTTCAGGCCTTTGTTCACGATCAATACCAGGAAATAGGTAAAGCATTAGGCATTCCTAACGATGCGCGGCCCTTTCAGAATGTTTCATTTGCCATTGGCAAAGTAATGAGCCTTAGCCGAGCCCTTTAATGTTTACTGTGGAAAAAACACCAGAGAAATGTGGAAGGGATGAACTGCAGCATCCAGTTTGATTTGTGACGGCATTAGATTTCATTTTGAGTCACATTACGGAGATCATAACACCCACACACACACACACACACACACACACACACACACACACACACACACACACGCTTTTTCTACGATTGCCTGACGCTGAATGGCCCGATGTTGTCGATTTAGCTGAAAATGAGAATCTCCAAACCTGTGCGGGACGCTCGTCTTTAAATCTAATCGTTTAAAATGAGAATCTGATCTTGTGCATGCTGAGAATTTAATTTGGTAAATGATGGAGGCTGATGTTTTGATGGGTGTATTAGTATGGGAGGCTGCACGCCGCCAAGCAGCCGGCGGAGGCGATGCGCTGTTTGTGAATAAATGCGGCGGTTAAAGCAGCGACACGAGAAAAAGAACAGAAACACAATTTCTACTCCGTCTCTGCTATACTTTAATATTTGGAAGGATGCTAAAAGTAGAGTGTGTGTGTGTGTGTGTGTGTGTGTGTGTGTGTGTGTGTTTGCATAATTAAATGATGGATTTACGCTGTGGCTCAGCTTAATAAAGCTCAGAATTCTGCTTGTAATGTGATAAGATGCGTCTCCCTCACCGATCTTCCTGTCAGTCTCTCTGTAAACCTTCCTAATAAAGCGCAGAGCTTCCAGAATCATCTTTTGGCATTTTGGGTGATTGGCAGCTCTAATTGATGTTCTTTTTCCGGCGATGAGTCCTTCAGAGCCGTGCTGCTGTTGTGATGAGGAGCTGCTGGGATACTCCGTTTTACCCTCTTTTTTTTTTATTTGTTCAGATTTTACTTGGTTCACTGCAAAAAATAGGAACAGGGAAAAAAGTTATGTTGCAGTCTTATTTTTCCTGTTATTATTAAGCAGAGCTATGCTAGCTTATTAGATCTTTTTCAAGATAATTGGTCTCATTGGGAGGATTTCATAAAAAATAATTTAAAAAAAATCACAGTAGCTACACGGCGTGATGCTAAATGAGCGCCGTGATGATCAAAGCTAATTCGCAGAGCTTCTCTTACGTTAATCAGCACATCGTTGCGCCGTTACGACACATTGTCACAGGTGGGGGAGGGGGGGGTTGATGCTCGAAAAAGAGGCTCAGCAGCACTAAATCAGATCAAACCTCATTGTTTAAAAAAAATAAACTGACTGATCAACTGAATGACTTTAGAGGACCATACCTTCTATTTTGCATGTTAGAGCCTAATATATTCAGTTTTCATACATGTTACGTTACTGACAATCATTTCCCAAAGCATAAAACCGTATTTCAGCTTTCCTGATATTTTGCTAAATCTCTTAATCTTTCTAAATCAAATATTCAAGTGATACACCCACCTTAAAAATCCATGTTTCTCCTGCTAATAGTTACACAGCCTTATGAAGTCACGGTCCTTTAAATTTTTCCATAAACGCAGGTCTTCTTTTGGGACTATATTCCCCGGTGGAGGCATACATTCACTCCACGCTTTTTATTGAGCTTAAACACTAAAATTACATAACTTCTAAAAAAACCTGAATACACGTCTTGTTGGTGATGATGGATTACCTATCCCAAGAACGTTTCAAGTATCAACAAGTTGATTTTAAAAGAGAATGAACTGAAACCAATGGAGGTCTGGAAGGTAGGAAAAACATTTTTAATTCATCGTTCCAGTAGTATGCTTTGGAAATGATTGTCAGTAACGTTACATGTATGAAAACTGACTATGTTAGGCTCAAACATGCAAAATGGATGGTATGGTCCTTTAATGCTGAATGATTCAGGCTTTGTGCTGCGCTGCGTTGGGATTGAGCGTAAAACGGTCTGATGGCGTCTGGTGAATCACGGCTGAAAATGTTAATTGGTGTTTTATGTCATGTCAGACACAGAAGTGCTTCAGGTTAACGGCTTTCTCTCACATCTCACTCCCACCCCATTCAAAGCAAACTGGGATCATGTAAAGGAGCTAAAATTTAAAAAAAAAATCAAGGTATCCTTCAAACCAAGCAGCAGGAACACGCTTTGAAGAATATTTTGTTATGCATCCTCTAACTCACTAACATATGTGAGGCAAATACAGTTTAAAATGTTGCCCAGATTTCATAACGATGAAATTTACCATCAGAGTAAACGGATCTTAACTTTTGTGTATTAGTGCTTTTTTTATGAATCGCTCCCCGACACGTAAATAAGAAAATACTGTAGTAACGATAATGATTAATATCATTAAAACACAATAACTTTAGTTTAGTTATTTATTACTAACTTTATTTAACTTATAATATTTATTGACATTTTTTTTTTTTTTTTTTTTTTTGTTTTTTATATTTGGCATCGTTGGCGAAACTCAGAATTTACATCTGGAAAATTCCGAGTTCCCACTTTAACCGGAACGTCACGGAAGTTTTTTTTTTCTTTACATCTTTATTGATTTTGACAAGAACACCCACCTTAAATAAAATAATAAGAATTTAAATAAATTATATATCTTTATATATTAAAATAATATTAATAAAAAAATATATATATTGAAAAATAATTTTTATATATCGATTCTTTTTTTATCTGAGTTCAGCAGATTAATGATATGTAGCTTGTTTTCGGTGCAGGATTTGGTGCTTTTTGTCGCTGGTGTAGAATGACACATGGTGAAACGACCCTCTCTAGCTGCAGCGCTGCTGGAAAGTGAAGCCCACGCCGCCGTCTGCTCAATTTCATCATGCCCTGCTGCTCGTCTGCTGCCTGAGGGAAGGAACCTGAACGCAGCACAGTCACTCTCAGCTCAAAGTGGACTCCCAATTAATAAACATGAGAGGACATGGCTGGTTCGATTGCTTATAAAATCAAATTTGTGGGGTAATATGTAGGGAGGAAAAGTGTGTGTGTGGATATCAGAGTGTGTGTGATACGCGGTGAGAAAGTGGGACAGCCAGCGTGGCACCCCTGGAATGAGTCGATGAGCGTGTGGACAGCTGGAAACAGGTCTGACTTAGACTACTTCCAGCAGCAGGAGGCTTTCTTCGCTTCCCTCTGAACCCTCAGGGCGACGCTCTGTAAATGATGAGGCGTTTGGAGCAAGCTGAAAGGACGCTCATATCTTTTTATCAAACATAAAGATTCCGCGCAGCCTGCGGCGTTCACAAACCTGCCGAACAACCTCGCCCAGCAGATAAAAACCTTTTCTTTCATGTCCTTGAGTTCTTCATTACCTCATTCCTGGTGGGACAACAAATTAGCATCTCATTAGCAGTCTCAAAAAATGCTATCGACTTCCCTACGTCGTCCTGATGGGTTTAATTACTCTGAGTGTATAAGGAATGAGAATGGCGAGCCGCGTTGACCTTGAGAGGAGTTTGCCCTCGTTGGTCTCTGATAATGCTGAATGGACGTTTGCTGTGGCAGCGACCCAAACGAGACGTGGCAGGCGGAGGAT